>LPNX010712623.1:1199368-1279305 GCA_001517045.1 Pseudotsuga menziesii | reverse complement strand
CATCCAATAGCAACCAATAATATCAAACAACATACATCAACTATAGAAATCATATCAAATAGTTACTATTTATCATAACATTACATAGAATTATTAGCAAGCACACACACACACACACACACATATATATTACGTCACTAATTATTTACACGTAGCTCGCTACTTATTAATCAAAGTAAATACATAGTCACATCAAACAACCAAACATCCTACCACCAAAATATTATAATATTCTACAATAATTACTAGTTATACAACACACTATCATACACGCATACCATATACCATACTTACTATTACTACGTACGATTTATATACATATGCCTATTTTGCTACGCACATAATAATTCTTCAATCATATATCATATTATTAGTAATAATATACACAACATATTAGTCATATAACCTATATATTCTATATTTAATATACTCATATAATTATTGTGTTATACAATTATAGCAATAATTGCATAACCCAATACTATCATATTAGATACATATTATAACTTATATACTAACATAACACTTTTGATCACATTATACTTCCTAATATTTCCAAACTCCCAAATACTTCCAAGCACTTTCAAATATTCCCAAATACTTCCAAACACTTCCAAATACTTTCAAACACCTCCAAACACCTCCAAATACTTTCAAACACCTCCAAACACTTCCAAATACCTCCAAATCCCTCTAGACGCCTCCAAGCACTTCCAAACACCTCCAAGCACTCAAACACCTCCAAACTTTACACTTACATCATTGCATGCATTCACCTCTATAAATATAGTATATTAACAATATTACATATGTGTAATACAAATAACTATTACATATAATAACCCCGGATGTGGGTGACAGGGAAGCAGCCCATCGGTGCGCCATGCCTCGGTCCATGCACCCAACGTGTGGTAATCTGCATGAGCTCAGCACGTCCATCAACTCTGCCAGCCCGCCCTCTCGAAGTTCTTCTCGCGTGGGGGAAGATCAGCAGGTCATTTCCATGCCTGCAACGTAGGGTGGCGACACCCTGTCCTCCTCCCAAGCTTTCATGGTGATGCAAAGAAATTCAATGTGAGTTGGTACAGGGTCTGGTCCAGCAGGGGATATCTTCGCCATGGATAATTGCTTCACTTCCGTTGCTGGGTTTGGCTTTGCTCTGTGTCAATTTGGGTCAAATGCACGTTTGAAAGTCTGGTCTCTACCTCAAGGTGGCACCCTTGCGATTTTGTGGGGCTATTCTCATAGGCCTACCAGGCTGCATCTTAGAGCTCTACTCGCAAGCTCCAGTAATCACCTCGCTCTCCTTCTCCTTCTGTCGAGATTTTGTCTGACAATTATGTCAGAACAATGGGGGATGCCTCGTCACACTAGCTCGAGCAGGGGAAAATCCCAGCATGGGTGTAGCCTGCAAGTTATAGAGGGGTATGAAAACGACATCTCCCCACTGGTCCGCGTCCTCATTGAATATTGGGAGGGGAGGGTCCTCAACCAATAGCTAGCTTCTGGGCAGGGCAGAAGCCAAGTTAACCATTACTGGATGGTCAAAAATATGTTGTGCAATCTCATGGAAGACATGCTAAGAAATCGTCCGGATTCCCGCACTACTGATCTAGCTATGAAATCCAAAATGACAGAAATGGACACCCAACTTACAGCACTAGAAAACATATTTGCTTGGAAAGGCATGGTTGCTAATATTGGGCATGTTGATCTCGGGGGTGGTGGCAATGGGAGAGAAATAGGGGGAATATCGCGGGATGCCAGCACGATTTCAGCTCCACAGGCACTGCCTTTCCCCATCCCTTCGACCATGGAGTCGTTGTTCAAACGTCTGAAGAACATGGATGGCCAAAAGTCGAATCATTAACAGCAACAGCCTCAAACTGATCCAGAGGCTACCACCAACACGTCCATCCCTTCGCAGGAGGAAGGATGGGGATTCCCCATCATCGAGGAGAACCACCCATCTTGAAGCATGCTCAGATCATCCGTAGAAACGAATTGTCGTTTCAGGTTTTTATGCCATAATTGTCTAGTTTGGTTATTTCTTGGTTTACTTTTGAAAACAAACCCTATAACTATGTCTATGTTTATGTTTGATATGATGTCCAAAACTGGGTGCTCTGCTAGTCTTACCGTTTTGAACAATTTCAGCTCTGTTTTTCTCAAACGGCCCTCCGTTTTTTAGAGGCTTGGGTCATGGCTTCACCGCCTGAGACCTCCTCTGTTCAGGGTTTATTTTGTATTTTTTTTTCATAATTTAATAGAGTTGTCCAGCGTTACAAAAAAAACTATTACATATTATAGTATATGCAAACATACAAGCATTCATATATATAATAATGCATATATTCTTATATATACTTTTAACAACTATACATATCACGCGTATCCTATTATACATATTTATGTGGATGTCATATATATATATATTACACTACTCTACTACCTACTTACACACATAAAATAAAATAAATAAAATTAAGAGAATATGAGTCATTAAAGACAAGTGACTCATTTCCTCCCAAAATAGACTAGGAGTTACATCTCCATAAGTAAAATAAAAGAGAATGTGAATCATTGCAGACAAGTGGCTCGTTCTCCTCCAAAAATTGACAAGGAGTTACATCTCCATAAGAAAAATAAATAAAGTAAAAGAGAATATGAACCATTAGGGACAAGTGGCTCATTTTCTCCACTCAATAAATAAATTAGTAAGATGGGTAGGATAATAATAATGTCACCACTAACCCAAAAATAAATAAACTAAATAATAGAATTAAGAAATAGCCCATAGCTATGCTTACCTCCAAGTGACAATTCTGCCACTAACTAATTAGATAAGTTAGGATAGTAATAATTAATAAATTGTATAAAAACATACTACATGCATAAAATAAAAAGGAGAATGGGAAACGCCATTTAGACAAGTGTCCCATTCCTAAAATAGCCAAGGAGTTACTCATCCATGTAACCACCAACATCCAAGTGGCATAAATAATACTATAAAAGCATACCATCCATAGAAAATACAAAATCCATATAGGATATAAATGTCACTTAATAAATCATATTAATATTTAATAATAATAGAACAATATCAACTTAATATCTTAAATTAATATTGATAATGGTACATAATACATACTATTATAATGACAAATATTTACTTATCAATTAATAATCATAATGTACCAGTAAATAAGTCATACTACAATAAGAATTTCAATATTAACAATTCAATGAGCAGTAAAAGAAGCAATGCACAAGCATCAACCAATCAATTCAAAGTCAATCATTAGATATGCACCACATAGTACTTACCAATCAAACTATTGAACAACAAATATGTAATATTAATTAATTCTACAGCATACAACAAACTAATCTATGAAGTGAGGTTTCTTATTCTTCTACTAACATAAGGGAGGTTAAATTCATCTTACCAATCACATTTGTAAACTCCAAATGCACATATACATAAGATAATAACTGTGTAGAAGGCCCAACAGTCGCAGTGTTGGAACCTAAGCTCTGATACCATTTGTAAATCTAGGGATATCAAAGGGTCTGAGTACATATCATTATCTCTCTAAGGCTAATTATATAATTTTAGCACATTGAAGTAGTTAAACAAATACTAAATGTCACTTTTCAAGATTTAACCACGACAAAGTTCCTTTAATTACCAATAAATTCAATAACTATTCCAACAACCAATCCAAGGGATGGGAATGATAATTAGCACCTTCTAGCAACATCACATATCCATTCCAAGACAAATAAGACATAAATTCCACCTCTAAAATCCATTTACTCTTAATCATGATTAACTAGTAATTAGTGTTTCGATTACGATACTTAACAACACTTATCACACACTTGACGATACTTAATATAATTGTATTTCTTTATTGTTTAACCATTGTTTATCAAGTCCAATTGATAATAAAAACCTAATAACATGTAAATCAGTCTTAATTACCATTTTCAAAATAATTAAACATAATAATTATGAAAATGATTCCTCAAGAACTAGTTAACTAGTTGTTCAATACTAACAACTAGTATTGCACAAATTAGACACACAATCATGCCAATGAACCAAAATGTGAACCTAAATCCATTACACACATATTTAAGAATGCATGTACAACAAAATAAAGTACTTTTGCATATCTGATCTGAGTACATAAACGAAGAATATTTCAAGTTCAATCAGTACAACTAGTTAATAAACACAGCCAGGAATTCAATCAAACCAATCGTACCGAGTTTTGAGGCACACAGAGGTGAAGTTACAAATATATAAAATATAATTCTACAACACAAGTAAATTACAAAGAATAGATAATATGGTTGTACCTTCATCTTTGACTAAAAATAAAAATTTGAATCCAAAAACTATTTACCAATTTCATCGCAGTGTACCTAGTTTCCAATTTGACTTTCTAAATCCCAAATAAAGATAAATCTATGACTATTGTAGCTCATGGAAATAATATTAGGGGTCACTTACATTCATATCATTGTAGCTTTCCACCCATATACAGTCCATTAAACAACTCACAAAACTAGTCAATTCTACTCATCTGAATTGACTAGTAATTCTAGGAATTGCTAGAATAATTTAATCCACAACTCATATAATCATTCAAATGAAATTCAAAATATAAATAAAATGTTTCATTGGTCCTAATAGAGTTATATCTCATTTGAACATTTTGTCAAACACTTCATATGCAAAGTCACAAATATACTCAAAACAATTCCATTGAAGGAGCTAGAAATTGGAAATGGATCTAGAATTTCGGTAGACATTTCCCCAAATATAAAAAGAATATTCATCCTCACATTCTCACACACATTTAAATATCATTTATCAGACATAATAATAAAATAACATTCAGGAATTTTTACAAACACTTAATGTGCCAAATCTCCAAGCTATGTCAAGCAGTCCAATTGAAGAACTAGTTTTCGAATAAAGCGTAGAAGCATCAAAGAGAAGTGTCTTAAGCCATTCTCAGATTAATGTACCATCAAAATACACATTATATAATGAATGGGGGTAGAAATATCATTTATGTAGCAGAGGTACCAAATAATTATTTCCCCAAACAATTTGTGCACAAAAACCCAAAAACTCGTTTCCAATTCCTTCATAAAATTTATTTGCATAAATAGATTGAATTATGTGAGAAATTGATTCCACAAATAACTCATACATTTAATGAAATGTTCATGTACAACCATAAATAAATCATATCATATCCAAGTAAATTAAATAAACATGAGATAAAGCACTTATCTTATCAATGTGCAACTAGCATCATCCAGAAAGACGCTCCACCCAGCCTTTGGCACTACCAAGCTACATCTCACTTTGACTGGACACCCTCGAGTTGAGGCCACACATCCAGAACATAGGTGCACTCAATAATATCTCAAGTTTCATTTTGAGAAGCAAAAACTCTATTCCTCACCACATGCTCCTCTTCCACCCCACTACCAGGTGCAATGGTAATCCAGACCCCCTATGCCATCAAGATATCACCTTTCACCATCAAGATTTATGTGCAAGTCCAGGATAGAGCCAAGTATTGGAAACATAGGAACTACACTAGAATTTTTAGGTCTTATCGTAAACACAATACAAGATCACAGTGCTTCAAGCACAATGTTCATTCACATAGCAGAGCATTCATGGTCTCCCAAGCTCTCACCATCAAAGGTATGAACAATCATAATCAACAACCATCCAAAAGAACCATGAAAATCGTCCACCCCCAAACCAAAGATATCAAACATGGATTTATAGCCCAAAGAAGGTAATTCTAACTCAATGGGGTCAAACCAAACCAAGGTAAGACAAATTGAGTCAATCCAAAGGGGTTAATTCAACCACAAGAGGTTAACTCTAATCCAACCCAAGCAATTCAAATTTCAAGGAGAGTGACTTCAATCCACTCCACCAAACTCAAATTCATGTGTGTACACATCATCCATGAAGAGGAATCCAAATTAGTGTGGTGAGGTGTCACACAAACCAAGGCATATTCCCAAAAGAACAAAAGGGGGGGTTACACAAGGATTTACACGAGGATTTAAGGTGTTAAGGCTAAATATAGCTAGTGAGGGAAAAGTTGTGCAAATTGGAGTTACAAAATCGAGTGTAACCTCCACAAAGGAGTTACAAACCACCAAAGAGGATCAATCAACAAGTGGAACCCATCCAAACACCAAGGAGGCCCACTAAATCATGAATTAGGCTCAATAATACCAACACAGGCTAAAATAATAAAAAGTTGGGTCTATTGTACAATGTTTGGGTGATCATCAACTAATAAAGCCACCAAGGCATAAATATCAACCAAGATCAACCAAAAAAGTTCTAAATTGCTAGGAATGTCCACATTCCCCCTCACATCGTGAATCTAGACCTCCCATACTCTTTTAGTGGTCCACGATGTGCCAGTTGTTTTCATTAATTAATTATTTACAAAATAATAGTAATGTCTCTAGGTCCTTAAAGACCCTTTTTTCGACACCATGTGCCACAATAATAAACAATTACAAATTAGATATGTACGGGGCTTAACACATGAGGTATTACACTCGCTAAATGCGTCGACTATTCGCATCCATATTTCTATCTCATATGGGCATCACATGCATGAAACATTGCTTCCATATATATATAATAGCATTATAGAGGATGGCCAACTGAAAGAAAGAACTATAATCAAGGTCACATAGTGTACATGCAACGTTATACGCAATACATCATATGCTTTAGTTTCCCCTTTACTATTTTATGCTAAATGGATTATACACTCTTACTTCTTCTACTATAATTTTTCCCCCTTTTTCTTAACATATTTCTTTCTACCAGGAGGATCACATTGCTCGCGCTTGAGGTTGTCACACTGGATGCGTTGATTATTGGGGAACCTTCCACTTATCACTTCACTGCAGAAATTTCCTCTCAAAATAGTCCCTCTCTTCCAGACACCATCCTACTTGAACCCTACACCACTTCACTTTCCATACCTTTCTCCCTAAATTCAAACCCAACCCTTGTTGCATCTACTATACCATTCACATCGCTTATCCCTTCCAACAAAACTTGGGTCATTCAAGGTCGATTCATTAGCAAGACAAGCATCCATGAAAACAGCAATCAAAGAGGCCCTAACAAATTATTTGGATTTGAACTTGGTAGTGCTTCTCACGGTGAAATACATATCTCTGTGTTTAATGAATTGGCAGCTTCTTTGTATGACCAAATACAAATTGTTATTGTCTACATAGTCTCAAATGGCAGAATCAAACCATCCAATCCAACATGCAACCACTTGAAAGTCCATCATGAGATTTTCTCAAGATCCTCCTCAACCATCCAACCATGCTTAGAGGAATACCCCTTGATCGCTTTACATTGCTTCCACTTTAAATCTATCCATGACATTCAAACTAGAGTTTTAAATTCCATGGTTGACCTTGTTGGACTTGTGATTTATGTTTCACCTGCATCAACTATACGAAAAAGAGATGGCTAAGAGAAAATCTAACGTACATTTGGACTAAGGGACATGTCAGGCTATAACATTGACATAAAATTTTTGGGAGAGCACTATCAAATTGAGGGTGACCAACTTACTAACCTTCGAGGTTTAGACACTCCCCCAACCTTAGCAATCAAAGGTGGTCGCATTACAGAATTCAACGGGAAGACTGTTGGAACTATCTCTAGCGCCAGCCTTTTTATAAATCCAAGTATTGAAGAAATTGTTCTTCTCTAAGTATGGTTTCATGACAATGGATTTCGCTTAGCATCACCATTCTTAAGTCAAAAATTCAATTCGTCTGCTTTTGTCCCACGCAAATGCATTACCATCAATGATCTACAAAATATGTAGCCCTCTGAGAAGGCAATTTGGTATTCAGATCTTGTAAGCATCACAAATGTTAACATGGAGGACTTTCATTTCCTTGCATGCCCTCTTTTTGTTGATGACATACAATGCATGAAAAAAAATTCCCACAAAGTTTCCAATGTTTGGCATTATGCTAAATGGGGAGTTTCCTGAATGTGACTAGTTATATACTAAAGCTTGACCTACAAGATGTGACTGGGAAATGGTATGGTGTCATAACTTTTGATGATGTTGCAAATGAACTCATGGGGGTCTCTACAAAAGACTTATGCCTTCTCTTGAATGAACTATCAACAATCTATGAAATTTCCCAACATGTTTGTTCTCAACAATTCCTTTTCACCCTTTCAGTTAGAAAAGAGACCTTTTGTGGAACTGCAGACTTGAAAGTCATAATTGTTATGCCTAAGGATATTTCACCATTGACTGCATCTATTGCTCCTCCTTCCTAAAACCGATGGCATTGTACTCACTAGACATCCAACTACAGAAAATCTTTGTACTCCATACTCATGCATTCATTCACTTCTATGATGGTTCCCTTATTTCTCATACTTCTCCTTCTTTCATGTTTCGTCATATACCCGTTCTTCTTTTACCATGTCGATACTTTTCCCTTTCAGCACTTATTACTTGCTTTGTCACACTTCCAATGTACAAACTAGCATTTGGCATTTTTTTACTCAAATTCTATATGCAACCTATGTCGCCACTTTTGAATGTGATACTATTTTACTGTTATGTTTGTTTATAAAAATAAGTTCATTAGCTCTACTGTTTCTTGCAACAACTTGTCATACTTGTGTACAAATCATTTATTACATTAAGTACCTATTTTTGTTGCACCAATGGGTTTTTTTTCAAAGCCACCTAACTTTATGGGCTTACATATTTGTTATGATGTACATGCTTTGTCATAAAAAAATTGTTTTACTATATTCTTGCTTTGTTAGACTTAGCAAATTAGAAGTTTCAAATTAATGTTTTTCCTTAAAAAAAATTAACCTGTATAGCTTTGAATATGCAACTATTTTACATTTCATTTAATTGTCACAATATATATTTTTGTACTTTTGAATTATTAGATATACAAAATGTGTCCCTTCCACCAAAGTTACCTTTTAGTTTTGTAACAAACTTACACTTTTATTGTAGGCATGCTCCCAGATCATGACAATGAACAAGCCAACACACGAAGAAGACTTGTATATGCACAGAACAAAAAAGAAAACAATAAGAAACAACGTCTTTTTATACAGTTGCTCGTCAAGTTGTGCATATCCCTTTTACATTCTATGTTGGCCAACCTTCCATGCCAATATCCCCTACATCCACACCTTCACATATCGCTTGTCCATTCCAAAATGCTCAACATTACATGACACCATCCCTTTCATCCCTACTGCATAATCCATCCAACACTACCCTCAATGATGCGCATCAATGTTTTCGTAAAATATTGGACCAACTCTCTCACATAAATGTATGCCCAATATTCATTGAATCTTACCTTGGCATTATAACAAAAAAAATCCATGGTGCTTATGCATGCTCTTATTGCAGTTTAGAAAGAAAAGGCCATCGCTTTTCCTTGGCAAACAATGTGGACCCCGGCATACAACCATTTGTCCTTACAATACTTACTCAAGTTTAGCAAATGCTCATTTGTCGTGTCAATCCAATTATACAAGTCACCCATGCATGTGGTGGTCAATATAAATATTATGTCCATATTATTAACTTCCACCAAGACATTTTCAATATTGCCACATTTGTCCCTCGATTAATATCATACCTTGACATTATTGTTGTTCGCAAATGAAACCCTACAAACAAACCATATGAATTTTTTGTTAGTCGAACACGTGTTCTTTCTACTCTTGAATACAAAATGGCCAACAATCCCTCCACAAGGATGTTCGAGTTAATCCAATTGCATTGTCTTATTTGCCTCTTGAATCAATAGACATATCCCCTTTGCTTTGCCATGTCAATCCCCATGATACACCATTTCATGAACATAACTCGGATTCTACTATGCAATTACCAAATTCTCTTAAACCTCATGAATTACAATCCTCCTCCTTTATTTCTACACAAGCAAATTCTAGAGCCAAGGTTGAGGAAATAAGACGTTTCTTGCACATAGAAGAAATCCCACTGCCACCTTCCATTGATTGTCCCCTATAGTCATTTCACCTATCAATGAGTATAACACATAAGGCCTTCTTTCTATGTCCTTCCCAACCTTATTCCCCACAGGTGTTACAATGGTCAAACAACCACGTCTTCATTAGCTTGAGATGCACAAGTATGCATTTCACTTCATCCATTATCATGACAGCAGATTTGGGAAACAATCTCATTTTTGCTACTACATATACAACCTCATTATGTGCCATCGTAGCCATTCTTTTGCTTTTGTCTTTGTCAAACGTAATCTTGAAGATACACTCCCCCCCACAATAATTGATCGTGTCAATCAATTTCAAAACCTGCTTGATGACAAGATTGTTGAAAGGATTATGAGCTTCGGCTCTACACTTCATGGGACATGCTCCTATTGGAACAAAAGCAGATCTGAACTCCCTAAAATGATCATTCAACAAGGTACACCAACCTTCTTCTTCACACTTAGTGCATCTGACACCAAATGGTAAGATTTGCATGCTATCATGCCTACCCAAGCTCCCACCACTTAAAATCAATAGCATCAATGGAATATTAACAACATTATATCAAACCCACATATTACATCACAATAGATTCAAAATATTCCTTGAATAGGTGCTTCAAAAAGGACTTCATATAACAAACTCTTGGTGCGAGTCTATAATAGCTCACACTGCCTATCCTTCTCTGCATGTTTGTCACTTCAAAATTTCCCTATTTAACATTGTTATTTTTTTCCAATGTAGGTATGAATGGAAACATAGAAGCTCCACACACATTAATGATTTCATATGGTTGGCAGATGCACCAAATATGGGCATATTGGACTAGGGAGATGCTATCGTGCTTAAACATGCAAAACATTACTTTGACAACTTTATTACAACATCAAATCCTCGTGCCATCCACTTACGATCCTCTAGGTTCCACCACTCCACTATAAATGATCTGGATGTGCTCTTCGATAAAAATCCATATTTGTAGCAAACCACTTGGATGACTATGAAGAACTTTTCAATTGTGTTCAAAGACACACAAAATGTTCACAATATTCTTGCCTTCGCAAAAAATGATTGTATCTTAAATGTCGTTATGGTTTCCCCTTTGACCTACAAGCTACCTCTTCTTTAATCATTGATGCAAATGGATGCAAAACATACAACCCTGGAAGAAATGATTCCTTGTCAAACATTCACAACTCAACCGTGCTTTCAATATGGAGGGCTAATGTTGTTTTCCAACCTATTCTTTCAAGGCATGATGTCCTCAAATTCATTTCAAAGTACGCATCAAAAGCATAGACAAAGTCAGAAAGCTACCATGCTATTCTTTCTCACATTGCACATGCAACACTGACTAACGGGACTATACTTCAACCTTTCAGGTGATTCCTTTCACAAACAGTTGCAGATCAAGACATCAGCGCACAAGAAACTTTCCACATGCTCCAAAAACTCCCTCTTGTCCTTTGCAACCTCTCCTTTGTTTCCTTGAATGTGAGCCAAAGTGTTTTTCTCCATGTTTTCTATGACCCAACTAACACCCGTGTGACCCCCCCCCACCAACCTTTATATTTTCATATATGAAAAGACCCATTTCCCTTGAATATCTATCCCTTCTTGAAGTTGCTCACTCTTGTTCTTTCTCACCTCGTAAAAAAAATCAATGGAAACCAATCTCCCCTCCCAAGATTTTTTGAGTCTTTCCTCAATTCACTTCCATTCCTCCCTTTGACTATAATTCCTTTGTGCCCTTCTGTTGAGTGAGATTCTCCTATACAAAGAGTTTTGTGCCCTCCCTAATGACATTAGGAACACAAATTTTGAAATCACTTGTTATTGGCATCACATTAAAGACACATACACTATATGGCATGTTGATCGCTTACCAGAGGATCCCTCCTCACCTCCATCTGATGATTCCACCTTTGATCCAATTTAGTTTCCCTTATCCCCTAATGTTAGCACTCACAATTTACCCCCGGATGTGAATGGATAATCCCAAGTTAACCATAAAACCAAGCTTTAGGAGGAAATTTGTATTCTTTCCTTCCAGAGAGGGATCTCTCAATAGATAAACTCAAAGGCCAGATATATTTTGAAAAGAAATAAAATTTAATAGTCACAATGGATGAAATAGGTGGTTATTAGGCATGGAGTTAAATATGAAAAACAAGTAATAGCAGTGCTTTGCAATGGAATTATTTAAACATAGGCAAGGTAGCTACTCTTTTACAATCAAAAAGTGGATTTTCTAATGATAAAGAAGATTAAAGAAACAGTCCATTAACATGGGAATCTCAGTATGAATCCAATGCTAACTTAGTGGAAATAATTTGTGAATGCTTGAAAGTAAAGGATCGGAGCATGTGATTATGAATTCCAACCCAATATACACTCATTCAAGCATGAAAAGAAAACATAATGGAAAGGTAAACAAGAAGCACATTCACATGAGGAAAGAAAATACATATTGTAAAATGAATAACACAAGAATCTCTGAAAAAAACTTGCTTGGCTCTAAAGAAATTATTAATCTTGAAGCTGTCTTACAAAATCACGGGTTACATCCCTCAATACATTATAAAAAGTTGCTTAAATACATCAAAATGCTCCTTGAGCTGATAACTACTTCTATGCTAAAAATAGGAAAAATAACTACCTTATTACATTTGTCATTTGATTCCTAACAAACTAACTACTCATAAATCAGTCTTCAACATCCCTTGAATTTCTTTATTGATGTAGCTTCTACTTTGTTCTTCCGAACTTCTCTACTGTCTTCCACTGGTCCACACTTGGAAGCTCTAGACTGGCCATTTCTTTAGCCAATACTTGTAATTCTACATGATCCACATACGAAATGGCTGGAAACTGGGAACAAACTCCTCTGAAAGTGTGGATTATTTCAAAGTCCACTGCTAATTTATCAATCATTGTTTTCCCCGATGGAGATTGGCTCATATCTTCAAATTTCCGATGGTTCAATCTACATTTCACCAACAAAGTCTGATATTCAACCTGAGACAAAAGTCTACCATTTTCCTCCCAAAAGGAAGGTAAATCTTTTTGAAAAATTGACACAAATGAACCTTTAAAAAAATTCACTTGATGATGCATTATGTCAATCTTGGCCTGCACAGTGTCTATGTGATGTTGTTTTCCTACTACATTCCTGGCCCAGGTGATCACTGTGATTCTATATTTTATCCCCATGGTCCTAAATCTTCCTCTGATAAAGTATTAAGGAAATTGATTGTATTATTAGTTGTATCCATAGGTTTCTTATTTAAAGCTTCTTTTACTACAGTGCAGCTCTTCCTGGCAGCATTTATAACCATCTCTTTGTCCAAATTGTAGTTCAAATATGGTATGAGGTTAACATCCTCAATAATGATCATATCCCAAATGAGGTGTCTTGCTCCCTGTATTGGCAATTGTCCATTCAATTGCCTCATTAATTTATCATTTTTATCCAACAATTCTTTATATTTATTTTCAAGTGATTTTCTTTCCTCTTCCTTCTTTACAATTGCATCGGCCAGATTTTTACTATGGCTTTTCAGACCAACAATTTCCAAATCCTTTAAACTTACCTGGGACATAGCCTGCTCAATAGATTATGTACTTGTCTATGCAATAGGTTGAATTACATGTAACTCATCTTCTTTACATTTATTCTCTATCTCTTTTTCCAGGATAGATTGTTTTTCTTTTAGAACATTAATTTTTCAACCAAAAGAGCTTTCTCTTTTTCCCATTCTTTCTTTTCATCAGAAAGCTTCAACAGTTTTGCTTTGTTGTCACTCAGCTCATTAGCTAGTAGCTCTTTTTCTCTCTCCAATTCAGTTAATTATGAATCTTGAATTAATTGTGCAGCAGGGATATTCAATTTCTTTTTCATCAACTGAAATGTAGTCTCTTTATTTGGAAGGATTTTTTGTGTAACTTATCCCTTATTTGCTTCATTATGAGCGACAAGAAAATATCCTTGAATTTTTTTTATCTACTGGTGGTGTACCTTATTCTCTACCTTTTCCTACCTTAGATGATTCTCAATTTTAGTTTGTGTGGACTACAATTTAGAAACTTTCAAAGTGGCCTTCAACAAGTCACTATAAATTACCTCTCAATTATGCTTATGTAAGTGGATCATGTTAGGGAATGGGATATATTTTAGGTTTAGCCTCATTTCTGCTATCTTGTTCTTGGTGGCAACTGCCAAGTTCATAGTATTCTTAGCATGGTCTTTAATAGTCACCAAAGAGACCTCTTTGCTAGAAATTCTCCTAACATCTGCATATAATTTTAGAGATTCATCCAAGGATGTATCCCTATCATTCTTGTATTTATCATATAATTCAGCTCTAGATTTAAACTTGTCAGTGGATGTCTAGGGAACCTCTGAAAATTCATACTGTTGCATTTCAAAATTCGGTCCCTTGATCTTTACCTACTTTTTCTTACTTTCAGTTTTGACAACTTCAACCTATTCTCCCTCAGTTTCAATCTTCTGCTTTTCATCTGTCTCTGAACTTCCTTCTTATTTTATTTCCATTGCATCTGAAAAAAGTCCTTTTACCTATCACCTCTGAACTAGTTGCAATGGGAGTGACTACCTATGTGTCCTTCACCACTTCCACTGGATTTTCTTGTGAAACTTCTACATTCTCCATTGATGTTGGATAATTGAACCAATTTGCTTTCTCAACCAATCCTTCTACCTCCTAGTGGATAAAAACCTTATTCTTATTTAGAAGTCTTCTTATTGAGATAACGTGGTGTGGATCATAGTTCACTGCAAAAGTTGTTTTAACATCCATCTCCTTTAGCAAACTCTCCACTACATGAAGTGAAGCTTTATTCTTTATAATAAAAGGTCCAATTACCCATGGGAATTTGATGTCTGAAGCTTTCTTGAAGCTGATGAAATGTTCATTTTCTACTATCAATTTTCATCTCACAAGCTCAATATCAAATACTCTAGGAGTAAGGAAAGTTGGTAAAATATATGGCTCATGAGTAAATCCATACACTCTGATGATGGTGTGTTCTTCCAATAGGAACTAATCTCCTCTTTTCCTATCTGGGGAAAATTGTAAAGCTTCTTTCATCTGTGGCAGTACTTTAGGTAATCTATTTTGAAAGAAAACTTTGTAAACCTATGCCATCAACAAATTCATATACTTGAAGAAGTTGCTACTAATTTCTGTTGTAATAACCATTTCTGGCAACTTTAGATTTTCTTCATTGAAGAATAAGAACATTCTGATCAAATAAGATTGAAATATGGAATGCCTGGTACTGTGGAAATTCACTAGCTGAGAGTGAAGGCTTTTAGCTAGGAATTCATCAATTTTAAGGCATGGAGGTGGCAGAGACTAGGACTCGGACTAACTCATACTTATTCTAAACAACTGACTCATCAAAAACTCAGGAACATATATGTCTGTGTCTAAACCTAAGAACTGACTCATCATTGAAACAATCAACTTTTATTCTTAATTGAACATGTTTACATCTAGGGAAAATGGTTGGTTATTAAGGGATACATCTGACCTAAAACATTTTGAGAAGAAGGGTTGTTTTTACTCAATGGTAGCATGTTTGAAGGATTGAATTAGGTATTGTTCACTAAAATATCCATAGTTTTAGGTGAAAGTAGGAGGAATAGTAAGAGAGTCTTAGACAACAAGTGAATTAACAGGACATATAATCTTGGTTTTGGTTAAATCCATGATTACTCTTTCAGAAGAAGAAGAATTAGAGGCACACCAGACAATGAAATTTAGAAAGTTAAGGGTTTGGTCTGGACAGAAATAGTACAAATGAGACTAGAAGACATTGTGCAAATCAGTACCTTGGTCTTTAAAAGCATCCAACCTTGTTTTTAACTGGTGAATGGAGCTAAAAGATAGAATGGTACCAAATATCCCTCCATCTCTATCTTCTAATACTTCATCTATATTATGAAATTCCAAGGCCTGAGCCTCTACTTTTTCTCCACTATCCATGTTTAAATACTAGTAAGCAGGTAAAAATGTCACCTCCTGGAAAACTGATGGTTGGATAGGTATCTGTCTAACTTGGATTTGTCCACGTAGAACGATGCTTTCTTCTCCCAATGCATAAAAGACAAATAATCCTCGAACACGTGCCTTTTCCCTTTATAATATTCTTTATAATACTTTTGGATCAAATGAAGCAGTTTTATTTTCCACTGGTATAATTCTATGTTAATCTCCATGCACTTCTCACAAGCGGATTCTTATTTGTCCGTAGATTTAATCTACCTTTCCTCTAAACCATTGATCTTGATCACCTATTAACCTCCTCCTTTCCTTTATTTCGTTGCCCGATCTGTCACCTATCCCCATTTTTATCTAGAGGACCTCCTAATCACCATAGATCTACCAGATCTTCACTTACCACCGTAGATTTTATCTCCTACATAATCCTCATATTTACTTTTTGTTGTTCATATGGAATGTAAAATAGTGTGAAACTTCTATTAGCAGATCACCTGACAGTCGTTGATTTTGACCTCCCATAATCCCGACCTTTGATCAAGGATTCCCTTTAACAATTTCGTCGAACTCCAACTAATCATATGGTGAGCATGTTCTTCCAGCGGACCCCATCTTCACCTTCGATCTTACCGGTCATCAATATCCACCATCGATTAATATTTATTTGTGAACATTTCGCTCATTCCCAATCTCACTTTCTCTGCACATCTTCCCAAGACAGATTCTTCCTATGTCGTATATCTTTTTATCCTTCAATCCTATGTCATAGATTTAGGTGGGCCATAAGCCTTTCTGCTAATTACTAAAATTTCTTCTTCTGCACAGCTTTCATCGGCTGATGCATCCCCCACCATAGATCTTCCCGCCTGGAGATCTGGACCATTGAAAATTCTAGGATATACCATAGGCTCAATTTCTTCATTTTTTATCCCTTTATTAATTTTAACCTATGGTTTTATGAGAACATTGAGGCCTTGGTCTCTAATTCATCATTTTTTAAGGCCCCTTTCGGTCATATTATCAAAAATCCTTCATACCACATTCCCATTTCTTCTCAGCCTGCTCCACTCAAATGCTAACCAAAACAATTCTAACACCTAAAATGGTTGAATGAGAACTCCTTTCTCAACTTCACCCTGGCAACAACATCCATGTTGATGACCTTGACATACTTGCACATCACAACTTTGACAAAGACCATAATTGGACACATAATAATATCCCTTCACATTTGCATGAAACAACCATATCATTCATTGACTTAAATCGGTTATCCACCCAACTACACCGTGACACCTCTTCACCTGTCAATTCACCTAATTCCTTGTCTCCCACACAACGCATAGCCTTTGACCTTGTGCTTTCCCACTTTGGAAATAATACAAACCCTACCCCACTCAAAATGGTCATTCAAGGTACTATAGGAACATGCAAGTCTTACTTGATTTCTTTTCTTAAAACTGCACTCCAAAATGCCTCTGCCCACAATGTATCCCCCTTGCTTTTCCTTATGCCAACTAGTATTCTTGCTTTTAACATACATGCACTTACAATACATTCTACTCTTCGAATACCCATTGCTAAAATGCACCATCTTGAATGCCAATTCCTTTCAAACCTTCAAGAATAACTCATTCATATTCGATAAATTATCATTGATGAAATGAGCTTCATTGGCCCAAATTTGTTAACCTGTATTGATACTCGTTTGCGTGAAGCTTTCCCTTCCCAATGTACAATCCCCTTTGGTGGTTATTCCATCATTCTTGTTGGTGACTTCAGACAACTTCCCCCTGTAAAGGACATTCCCATGTATGCAGGCTCATCACGTGGCAATACTCTTTGGCAAACTTTTAACACTTTTGTCACACTTTCAACCAACTTCCACCAACAAGGAAAAAGCCCTTCTCAAATTTCCTTTCGCCAAATTTTACTCAACCTTCGAAATGCAACACCAACTCTTAACGATTGGACACTCCTCATGACAAGAACAACCTACTCCCTATCATTGATGAAATGAGCTTCATTGGCCCAAATTTGTTAACCTGTATTGATGCTCGTTTATGTGAAGCTTTCCCTTCCCAATGTACAATCCCCTTTGGTGGTTATTCCATCATTCTTCTTAGTGACTTTGGACAACTTCCCCCTGTAAAGGACATTCCCATGTATGCAGGCTCATCACGTGGCAATACTCTTTGGTGAACTTTTAACACTTTCATCACACTCTCAACCATCTTCCACCAACAAGGCAATAGCCCTTCTCAAATTGCCTTTTGCCAAATTTTACTCAACCTTCGAAATGCAACACCAACTCTTGAAGATTGGACACTCCTCATGACAAGACAACCTACTCCCTTTCACCTGAAGAGGATTGTGCATTTGAACATCCCACCCACTTGTATGCAACTAATAACTATGTTGCAATGCACAACAAACACATGTTAAAAAACCTCAATATGTTAGTTGCGCATTGCTTTGCAGAACAAAGGAATCACATGTCCATCAATCCACAGATAATGAACAATTGGCCTTCAAGGTTCTTCTTGCTATTGGTCAATAGGTCATGTTAACTATTAACTTGTGGGTTGGAGCAGGCCTTGTTAATGGATCACTTGGCAAAGTCATTTCCATTGTCTATAACTCCAACAATCAACACCATACCTTAAAATCCTTTGTTTTTATTGAATTCCTACACTACAAAGGATCCCCATGGAATGCTTCTAATCCAAATTATGTTCCCATCACTCCCATAAAAAGAGGTTCATGCAAACAAGTATTGCTTCATGTGGCATGGGGTTTAACAATCCATAAAGCACAAGGCACGACCCTAAAAAATGCAACAATATATATTTGGAACGTTGATAGACAAGGCCTTGCATTCATTGCAATATCCAGAGTTAAATCTCTTTCAGGCCTTCGCATATCTCTAGATTTCTCTTTTTCTAGATATTCTCGAATGCAAAACAATCCCTACATCCAACGAAGAAAACAAGAGGAATATTTGCTTGCTTCAAAGTCTTTGCAAGCATATTGTCCTTAAAAGTTGCATTTTTCTTTGTTCTAGGTGTGTACTTTCCACCAATACATTTTTTTATATTGCTCACTTATCTCTTGTTACCATTATTGAATAGTTTGCTACAAAAGGACAACAAATACAAACATATGTTTCTTTTTGTTGCAAACATACATGTTCTTTTCTTGTTTGCATTATTCATTTATATCTTCCATTATTTACTATTTCAATGCAACATACAAAATCACCACTTGATCACATGTTCCTCTTTTTCCCAACAAATATAAAATGTTTTATTTACCACTCTACATTGTTTACTTCTATGTGTGATCTTTTATAGTTTCAACATGTCCATGTTGTATTAGCTATATATTCTTTTTTATAATAATAACAACCCATATTTTATTCTCAAACAAGACGGCTTGACATATGCTATATATCTATTATTGCTTATCACATGCAAAAGATTTATAATTGTTCATATACATTGTTTTGTTCCTGCTGTAAAATAGAAATCACTATGGCATCTCTGAGCGCATTTCCCTACTAGTATCATCAAATAAAAGAACAAACAGAAGCATTACAAGAGAAAGAAACATGCTTCGAATCATCAGTTATGCTTCCACTTAATTACATTTAACCAACTATTAGGTTGCTACTAAAATTGAGGAACCTACTTCAACATCTTCTGTGTTCCTCCTGCAAACCAATGTTAGATTTAGCATACCTTAGCAGACTTTCATACTACTGTCAACAAATAAATGAGCACGAAAAAGCATTACAACAAATGGCAACATACTTTGAAGCATCATTTGTGCTTGTTCTTACTTGCATTTTTCCAACCACTCAATTGCTCTCTAAATTAAAGAAGTTGCTTCAACATTCTATGCGTCTACATGAAAGAGTTGCAGTCAAATATATGCCAAGATCTTGTGCTACGACATCCACATCTTGGTCCCTCAATTTCTTGTACTTGGTGTTTTCATTTCCAATATTCCTTATGTATATATGATTGAATTGTACTAAATTCTTAGAATTTATTATTCTAGACACTTCCCTACTCTGTTTTAGTGTTTTGTTTTGTAACAACTTATAATCCTGCGCTTGTTATATTTGATATCCCCCATTTATCTCCCTAGATAACATGTTTCAACTCTTTCTATACTTACTATGAAACTCTTAAGTCAACTTTGTTTGGTTGCACCTTCACTTTTGTTCTTATATACTCGTATGCACTGATATGTTTCCTATCATTATTGTTACTTCAAATGTTGAATGGCCATTTGTTTATCATATCACAATGTGTTTTTTTTACTATCATTTACCTTCACAATCTATCCAAAAGAAGGTGGGAGTTTATGGAATATGTTCTGGTACATATATCCACATTTTTCTTTTATTGTTAATAAATTGATCGATTATACCTACACATTATCAATGGGATTGAATTTCTCTTTATCCCTTTTACTTTTTCAACTTTCTACAACATGCTTTGTTATGAATGTTGCTTTTGAACAAAATTTAAGTATACCTACATTTTGCATAAAAAAAAGAATGCTCAATTATCTTTCCATGTTTAGTTGTTTATTTCCCTTTGCAATAATCAAATTTGTATAGTATTTCATAGCTAGAAATACTTTCTCTCATGTGCTTGTATAAAAAATGTGTGATGCCTATTGTTCATATTTTCAATTGTTTCTTTTCTTTTACAATAATGAAATGCGTATGATGGTTCACGCCTATAAATGATTTGTCTTAGGTCCTTGTATATATTTTATAATCATGTATACTAAATTATCTCTTTACCTGAGTATGGTTTTTTGCAATGAAATTAATGTACTATCCATACATGTTATTTTTCATTTAAAGATATATCAACACTTGTCAAATAGGTCCGTTTGTTTTTTATCATTGGAAATCCTTTTTTGTTGTTTGCAAAAAACAAAAACAAAATCCACATCATCAGTTTGACACTTCATACTATCAATATTACAACAGTGGATCCCATCAATTATTTTTAACCTTCCTTATATGGTGATGATAGAAGTTTCAATTAGTGTATTAAACACTTGTACATTTGAGAGAGAGATGGAATGGGTTCTATCCACACCTTGTTATTACATCCTTCCTCTTATGGTTTGATAGGTGCTTATCAATTCTTTATTAATGGTGTTTGCGCTTTATCTTGTGTTGACCCTTACTTCTTGGTCCTATGTGTTAACACCCGCCTTATACATGTACACCTACCCCTTTGTCTTCACCATACCACACTCTCTTCGTATATAATCTACTATCCATACCCATCCCTCTTTAAACTAAATCATGTTCCTCATCCAAAACGTGTAACATGTGGACTATTATTAAATTGTGAAGAGAACTTAACGCCCATGTTAACTGTTTTAAAGCTTCCATTAGTAACTTAAATCCTGATCTAGTGAGACTAAACTTCACACGGGGTATGCCCGTCTGCAAATATTATTGAATTTGATATGTTGCATCCATGCTTTCTACATAGACATGGTGTGGTTATGCCCATGCAGTTTCATGTCCGTCCCTTACTACTTCATAACTGGTTCACAATAAAGCACACACAGTATTTCAAAGGACACTTGCACCCACCATGAGAATCCTAAGCTTGAAACCCGGTTAACAAAACCACTACCGGAGCCTTCCGGGACCAAATAAACCTCCATGAAACCCGGTCAGCAAAACCACATGTCGAAAACCACTAGGAAAGCATCAAAATAAGATATGCCTAGATTTATTGTCTTCATGGAAGCCAACACCTATGTGAACCCTAAGGTTCATTGTTCGATTGTTTTCATAGGACAAAGGTTTATTTTGTGGTTATTGTTGTTAATTATGAGTAGGACTCTGTTGGTTGAGCCCTACCACTATTGGTATAAATTCTAATATGCCCTTTAAGTGACCACTAAGACCTTATTTGAAATTTGCTTTTTTTTCCTCTTCTAAAACGTCTAACACATGAACTATTATTCGCTTTTCATAAATATCTACTGCCCATGTTTATTGTTTTAGGGCTTCCATTTGTCATGTGAAATTGTCGTCTATTGTGTAATGTTGCCAAGTGCCTTCTAGCATTGGTTTGAGGGTTTCATCTTTCATCTTTTAAGACTGCCACTCCCTAGATTAACTATATTAAGGGGAGCCAAGACTTATTTGAACCCTATTGTTCATTGTTTAATTCTTTCAAGTAATAAAACCAAAGGAAAAATGTGTCAAAGGATGTTTAGCTCGTGATTTTTATAGATACTGCAAAGCAAAGTTAGTGCAACAAACCCAGTGAATTGAACAGTCTGACAAGATCTTTGAAATATTCATTAGATAAGCTGCATAAAATGCAAAAAAAAACTAGTTGGAGCAATTAAGATGCAAGTCCACATATTAATGCAACCACACCTCTTGTTTCTTTGATGGAGAATTCCTATATTTATGGAGGATTAAGGGGCATCATTGATGGTGGTGAACCACTATCGATGTTGTTTGAGGGTTGCCTCTGTTGGTCTAAGTTCTAATATTGTCTGTAAGTGACCACCATGACCTTACATAAACATTGTGAAATAAACCTGCCTAGATATAGCTACATGAAGCGTAGTTTAGCAGTCACCTGGGATTTGAAGGTCCCCTTCCCCATAGCACAAGTTGTAGGCTATCCAACCAAATAAGTGTGTAGGATAGTGACTTGAAGACGACAATAATCTTATCCAACCTATACTTGCTTGTCAGTGTTCACAAATGGGTCAGGAGAAACCTAACATTCAGGGTTCACATTAAAAATCATAATGAATTGCACACACAATTGCAAATCACGTGAATTTCTTTTGAACCGGATCATCCCA
Organism: Pseudotsuga menziesii; assembly: GCA_001517045.1. Taxonomy (NCBI): domain Eukaryota; kingdom Viridiplantae; phylum Streptophyta; class Pinopsida; order Pinales; family Pinaceae; genus Pseudotsuga; species Pseudotsuga menziesii. Next base: position 1,256,289 of record LPNX010712623.1, on the reverse strand, counting down.
AGACACCTCTCATTACCAAATAAACTTGCATGAAACCCGATTAAGAAAACCACCTTTACAAAAACGGAAGAGACCTGTCATCCACTGTTATGCCTGCCACTTCTATTTAGATTGTGATTTGAGACTGCCCTTATTTAAATAGAAATGTTGTAAAATGTCTTTCTCCCTTTCATTATTGTGTTTTAAGTTCTGTTGTTAATATTCCCCTACCTGTCTAAACCTCTCTTGGAATTTTTTCTATCCCTCTCTCTCGGGTATGTACAGAGCCTCATTAACTATTATGAGAGCTAAATAACTGAATATTGTTAAATTTGAGAACCATAGATCTACATGCTATGATGAGAGCTATTGGAAAGGAATTATGCAGTGGAATAATTGAGATCAATATACACTAGGCGAAGAATTCATGACACAAATTTTAGATCAATAATAAGAATTGCTCATATAATCACAACATTAATCTTCATCAATTAATGAATAATACAATGATGGTACGATAAATAGAATTCAAATATTGTGGATAGGATTCGAATCTACCAACTCTATCTCACTGCTTATCTAACTCAGTGCGAAAAAATCACAGTTGGATCTCACTAGTCTAACTCTGGATGTCTAAATCAATTTATAAGCGGTTAACTGTGAGGTAGGTGGAAAAAGGCGCCACACTTCTTGCATGCATGTAAAATTGGCGCAAGGCTAATTGATAGTGTTCTAACTGAATGTAACTGAAAGACAACTCAGCATAACTACTTACCTACCACAACCAACTGATGGAGGTTGTTGGTGGCACTCAGAGTGGGCTCCTATAATGTAGGGTTTTGTCCCAGAGGCACATAAACTCATGCATGCACATGAATTAAGTGACATATAACCTCTAGGCATGTCCCCCATACTCTAGTACAATGATAATAACTTACTAAGTTAGGAAAAGTGACCAAATAGACTATATTGGACAAAGGAGGATTAATTAATCATAACAAATATAAGGAAGGTCCCAATTCACCAAGTAATTTATCACACTTTTTCTTTTTGTGTTACACATTAGATCTGTTTCTGCTACTACAGTGTTGTGTAATTACTCTTATTATTGTTGCTGCTTTGCTCATTTTATCTTTACATTTGTTTAATGTGTGTTTCATTTTAACTCGGTCATTTTTTACAATGTTAAAGTTGAAAGAGATGAAAATTCTCTTTTACTTGCTCAGATCTAAACTTCTTTAGTGGGAAAATACTAATATTGTCACAAATATCGACTTCTTGATTTCTTGGAAACAAGTGTAAATGTCCTCACCTATGAATCGAAGGAATATTTGTTTGGTCTTGTGGGAATTTCCCAAAAGTACAAAGTTGAACATAGATTCATTATTAAACATTTGAGTTTATGTCCAAGGGATGGAATAAAAAATGCTTCTTGAAACCTATTACAAGGCACGCTCTCGCATCTGAACCTTACTGGGTATACTTTTACCTTTTCAAGCAATACCCTTGATTAAATATATTAATGTCTTTTTTTTAACCGTTATTTTGTCCTCTAGATTGTTGGACCCAACTCTCTGTTGGTAGTCGGATTTGTGAATAGGATACCTAACATATCCAGAAAACCAACAATTATTATTGAAATGGATGTTTCACATGGTTCTCAAGTACATGCAAATTCACGTTCAATTTCACCGGTTTGTATCTTTTACATGTTATCAAAGTTTTTAACTCAAATTGGCATACGGTTAATTTTAGTTTTAAATGTATGTTTTTCTTTTTATGTTAAATGCAACATATATTCTTCCTTTTCTTTGAAAATCTTAGATTTTTTTTGTTGAGCCCAATGTTACATAGTTGTATACTCACCTTTTCTACCAGTCATATAAATGTTATTTACAAAGGCTTGAAGTTTTCTATTTGAGTTTAGGGAGACCAAGCTATCGAGATTCCATACTTGCCTATGCTCAACTAAGCTTAGAACCTCGCCTTTGCGGTATCAAGCAAGTAGCTTAGGGAATTTACCATGTGATATAGCCAAAACTAATTGTGCAAGTTCTATCAAGGGTCACTCACCTCATTTTTGCAAAAGGTTGATTATTACTTACCTTTGCCATGCATTACTAGAAACCTCATCAGGAAATCAATTCCTTGTTTTGTTCCCCTCTTCTCATTACTGACCTTGCAACACTCACTATGCAAACATAGGCAACCCTTTCTTGCACAAGGTCCTTCAATCTAATGAACGGACCTTTACCTGTCATCTTTAAAAAAAATGAACATCTCCCCTACTACCAATACTCTCCATTCATGGTTGCCTCCACTACCATTGACCTAATTGATATTCACACCAATGCAACAGTTGGGAAATACATATAGAGGTTGTTCACTTTGTTATTATCCTTAATAACCAAATAATCAACATTATTATAGATAAAATCCTTTTGACATTTTTACAATAGATGTGCATGAGAAAACATTAAACAGTGCATTATATTTTTAAATATTCATCCAACAATGCTAATGCAACCAAATACATACTCAAAATGTCTGCAAGCCTCGGAAACCTCAATGTACTGCACATATATTCCCTATAAAAGTGCTTAAATGCAGGAGCCAATAATAAAAGAAAGAGGGCCTTTGGAGACATTGCTAACCTGCAATATCTCTTCCAATCTTGCCATGTTCATTCCTCTTACATACTCGCAATGCTTTCAATTAAGACCCTAACAAATGCAAATACCATACATTTGTACACCAACAACTTCTCATTTTGTTTCCATAAATTGGAAGCTTTGGAACATTATGAAGTAACTCTATAAGCAATTTAATATGTAGAAAAGATTCCAAGGCTTTTAATATTGGTTGCCAGTTTTAAGAGAGACAGTGCAGTATTCAATGAAATTCAGAACAAATGTCTCTTGTAGATTTAATCAATACCTCAAACTTTTTCCAACATTTCTCTAAGTTTAACCTTACTCTAGTGTGACTATTAAATTCTTCTATCTGTTCCTTACAAATAATAGAATTACTGAGAATGAATTACTGTATGGGAAACAATTTTATCTATAAGCATAAACAGCTGTTAGTAAAACAAATATTTCTTCTGATGATAAGTAAAGAATCAATCAACTATTCTATAATCTCATCATACATCTTTTTATAATTCTACCCCTGTGCTAGAGTACGGTCTGGTAAAAACCCAGATGTGGAAAAACACAGTGGGTACTTATCTTTCATCAAAGATTCTATTACTGATTAACTAAAACACTTTCATCATTAAACCATTTAAATAACTACTAACATAACATCCAACCATTCACAGTTACTAAAACAAAAACAATTAGGTGATAGAACCTGCTTAAGCTTTGGACAACAACAGCAATGGGAGGCCGTTCCTCCCTACCAACTCCTGGAGAGCGCTCAAACAGCGACTCCTCAGGACCCCCGAGCTTGCTCTGGTCTCCCTGGCTGGAACTAGGTGCAGCAATAGTCAAATACCAGTCTTCAAAACTTAGTATCAAATATGAACTTATCAGTAAGTTCTCCCAGCTAACAAGCGATAATAAACCAAGTTACTGTAGCTTTCCTCTCAAACAACTTCCTTACTGTTTTTCCCTTTCTTCCCCAATGAACTTCCTGAATATCATTCACCTGAATGAATCCTCTCTGGAAAATATCTGAGCAGCCTCAGCTCTATTCATTGGGTACTTTTAAAAGATTGCCTAGGTATTTTTTGGGTTAGTTGTCATTTAATGAGCCACCTGCTCTGATCCCCCTTTCTTGGGGGATCATGACCCCAAATATAGGGAAGTTGCCACCTGCAACTTAGGAATTGTTTGAGGATGCTTCCACTTGTCTTTTTCCCTCCACCTAGTTCCATCCACCAGTTTGACCAGTAACCTCTTTTTAACAGCTCTCCCATGCTGTTGTCTCCACAATTTATTTATTAATAATAAAATATTCTAAATTACATTCCACTATGTTGACTCTGCTGAGTCATCAGTTCCTACTTAGCATTAAATTTAACATAATGTCTCAGGAACATAATAAAAACAATTAACATTATTTTACAAAATTGGGGTATGTGACACTACTAGTTTGGATTAACATTATATAAAAGTAATGTGTAATCCTTGAACAAGGGCATGCAACTTTGTAGTGTTGTTATTGTCTCACCCAAGGGAGCCAACTTGTTTCTGGACACCCCCGAAATCCAACAAATCTCGGGTTGCCTCTAGACGTTCCATCAAAGTTAAGCTTCACAAATCCCATGGGGGGTGGGGACCAACCTGTTGGAATAGAAATCATCTTCCTTCTAGATATTGATTATGAGCTCGACATTAAGGAGTTCAAGAGCGAGAGTGCCATAAGAGGGCGTTAATGATCCAAACATTGTCAAAATTATTCTATCAAATGTTATACGTGGACTGTTTCTAAAATGTATTGCTTTATTCTATCCCGTATATGATCCCCATTCATATTGTCAGCTGTAAAAATCCTGTGATTTCGCTCCTTCCAGATTTCCCAGAGTGTGAACCCAAGAAAAAGCTACTAGGCCTTGTTTAATATGTCATTACTGGAGACTCTATCCCTCCAATGCTCAATGGTTGCTTGAATACTATCTTGTTGCTTGTCGATTTGTCTAAATGTGGTTGCTCCCATGTCTCACAAAGCATATGCACATGGATAAAAAATGAGAAGACGGTTTAAAGATTCCTCAGTTTATTCATATAGCACGTGATGTGGTGCCTTTAAACCCCTATGTAGAATATGATCCCACATTAATATTTTCACTTGCAACTAGCCAAAACAACGTGGAGACCATTAGTCAATAGTTATATTTCCAATTTTAATTTCATATTTTCTTCTCCCATTGATCTTCTCTTTATGTGAGAAGGGTATAAGATTCTCTTAGGGTGAATTTCCCCCCACTTTTGTGACACCGTCTAAGTTTGTTTGGGCCAGTGATTTGGATGCACCATTGGTTGAGCTCTATCCAAAGAAAATAACTAATTAAAAAAACATGGAAAACAAATTCGGGATCAAATTTGGCCCCTGCATTTTTCCCTCTCTATGAGAAAAATGCATTGGTCCATAATAATCCCCAAACATGTCAAATTTATAGGAATAGGTAGGGGTTGTACTATTGAATTATATTTTGAATGTTTATCTTGCATTGTTTGGTGAGTATGGAAATGTGGATGCTACTTGAGAAGCATGAGAAAATTTGTGAATCTTTATGTAATATTAGCATGAGGCTACCAACAAAAGTTGAGGAGATTAATGGTTTGGTAATGAGTTCCTATTTTAATTAGATTATAGGGTCTTGTTTCCTATGATGGTGAAGATAACACAATCTCTTTGTTTCCTTGGTTTAAGTGTGCATTAAGCAGTCATGAGTGACGTGTATCTATTCTCCTGAAATCATGAGTCTTGCAGTGTCACTGTTGTTGGGTGAGTTGATACATACATGTGCAAGCAAGGCACTGGCACTTACCTTAGTAAGACTATATTAGCTACCCAATTTTATTGACAAGCTCTACAAACACAAGCATTAGCACACCACTAGTAAGACTTAAACCCTAATAAGACTATTTTAACCACCTACTTCCACTTATAAACTATTTTTGACAAACTGTGTTAATTTAATTTATCCCATTTACAAATTGTTGCACTAAGAGTAGAAAGGTGTGTTAGGATTAATTAATCCTCATTTGTCCAATATAGTCTATTTGGTCATTTTGCCTAACTTAGGGAGTTATTATTATTGTACTAGAGTGTGGGGGACACACCTAGAGGTTATCTTCCACTTACTATATGTGCATGCATGAGTTTATGTTGCTCTGGGAGAAATCCCTACATTATAGGAGTCCACTCTGAGTGCCATCAGCAGCCTCCATCAGTTGGTTGTGGTATGTAAGCAGTTATGCTAATTTAACCTGCAATTACAATAAGTTAGACCACTTTCAGTTAGCCTAACGTTGGTTTTGCATGCATGTAGGGAGAGTGTCGCCTTTTTCCCACCTACCTCATCAATTAACTGATTCTAGACTGATTTAGACATCTCACGTTAGACTAGTGAGCTCCAACAGTCATTTAGACACATCGAGTTATCTATTCAACTAGCTTGAGCTAGTAGATTCAAATCCTATCCACTGTATTTGAATTATATTTATTGTATAATCATTGTATTATTTATTAATGAATGAAGATTAATGTTGTGATTATTTGAGCAATTCTTGTTCAATTTATCTGGAATTTATGGGATGAATTTCCTGTTCGGTGTACATTCTCTTTGATTATTCCACTGCATAATTCCCTTCCTAAAACTTTCATATTTTCCTGTAGATCAATGGTTCCCAAATTTAACATGGTATCGGAGCCTTGTTTAGGCTGGCACCAAACCTTTTCCGACCTCCATTATGCACCAGAAGCAGTTGAGTTTCCACACAATTCCTAGAATTATTGCCTTGCTAACTATGGATTATGTCTAGAGAAGTCTCTGTAGGTGTGACAGACTCTGAGAAAGTGCACATGTCGAGGTGGAAAGGCTTGTACTGACATATGATTGCGAAATGAATTGGTTTTGCAGTGTTCTTTGTAGGTAACTACGTAGCTTCTTAAAGAATTGACTGATCAGCATACAGAAAATGGAGAATTCTTCAGCTCTCGTACCTAGAATCCTTACACTCTTCAATTACATTGATGACAATGGGAAGAGAAGTTGAGCCCCAATGGTATGTTGAGAAGAACAAGTTTCTGAATCGCCTTGACGAAGGTTTCGGCTTCATGCGCATCTACATCTCCATGGATCTTTTATTCCATCTTGAGGGACTCGAGACTCTGAAGGAAGCTTGAGAAAAGCTTGAATCTTTGTTTGGAAAACAAGATGATCTTCGAAGGCATATTCTGGAGAATGAGCTCATTGCACTACAGCCCCGCGGTTTCAAGACTATTCAACAATTGTTTTTTAAGTACAAAGCACTAGTACTACAATGCAAACAATGTACATTAGAGAGGAAGATGAGTAGCTTGTACTGTCAGTGTTGAGCAAGCTTGGATCAGAGTTCTCAGTCTTTATCTCTACATTCCATTCTAGAAGAGTTTCCATTCCAAATTGGAATATGCCTTCTCTAAATGATTTTCCTGAGTCTTTGATACAAGAGCAAGACAAATTGGTTCAAATGGGAGTGCTTCAAACCTCCAAGAATCAAGCACTCTTAGTAGTAGACTCAAATAATGCACAATCAAGAGGGAAGCACAAAGGGAAGGAGACCAAAAACACTGATTCGAATCCAAAGGAGAATCAACAATCTTCCGGTGGAGCCTCAGATTCCAAGAAAAAGAAGAAATTTGAGAAGGCTAAATGTCCCTACTATATGAGAGGCTTTCATTCAGAGAGTTAGTGCATGAAGAAGACCATTGACTAGTTGACAAAACCCCTTGAACAGAACAATATTGCCCTTCCACAAGGTGCATAGATGTCTGAAGCTAGAGAGCACTGAAGAATACGGGAGGTGTCATGCTTTGAAAGCAAGCTTCACTCACTCAAAGGCCTATCTGATTGATTCAGAAGCATTCAACCACATGGTTGCCTCCAAGGAATCCTTCAACACTATAGATCTCTCAGGAGGACCTAACATTAATATGGGGGATAATTCATAGATCCCATATGGTGGTAGAGGTTCTATTAAAATCGAACATGGAGAGTTCAAGAATGTACTCTATGTGCCCTCTCTTGTAGCAAATTCATTCTATGTTTATCATATGACACATATTGGCTCTCCAAATCAATTTGTATTTGGTCCTAACTCGGTGGATATCTTAGATATCTCAACTGGGAATATTATAGTGAAGGGTGTTGCAAACCATGCCTCCAAGACATATGAATTCTCACACTTTCTGCCATACTCAACTCCAGTATAATCTTAGCAACCATTCGAAAGGGAAGGTAAAAACTCTCTTTCACCTCCATTTGCAGATAATGATATGTCGTCTAATATTTCAGTTTCAGAAGATGAGGAACAAGATCGACATGATCTTAATATTGATATTGTACCTTAAGATGATCTAGATCCAGATCCATCTCCCATTACAAATCAAAAGCCTAAATGGGCTGAAAATCTCATTGAAGCAGTTGGGAATGTTGTTGGGGATCCGGATGATAGAAGAAGAATGAGGTACTAGTATCAAAATGAACATGTTGCACTATCTCACACAGATTCACTACCTACAGAGTGGCGCAACAAAATTCCAGAGAGATGGTACTTGATGATGAAGATTAATCCACAATTTGGCTCACTGATGAACAAAATGGATCATTCCATTCCTCTTCTAGAAAGAAGAGACAAAAGAAACATTCAGTAGATCGAAGAAATATGGAGAGGTTCACATGCACAGTCCCAAGAAGCTTATGCACAAAAGTACCATGGTTATTCATGCCTGCTCCACAGAGCTGAAGATTGCATCAAATTTTTCCCAAGTTTTTGCTCAAAGAGAAAAAAATTCTCTCAAGCATGGAAGCTTATTTCCTGATTACATGCTTATCTTAAGGGGGGGGGGTTCCCATGAGGTTCTCCCCATTTTCCTTAGTTTATTAAGCAGTATTTTATGTCATTTAGATTGTATAGGTGACTTTTTGCCTAGTTTCCAGGGCCCAAGTTGTCCAATGTTAGGATTAAGGGGGGGTGTTAGGATCAATTAATCCTCCTTTGTCCAATATAGTCTATTTGGTCATTTTTCCTAACTTAGGGAGTTATTATTACTGTACTAGAGTGTGGGGGACACACCTAAAGGTTATCTGCCACTTACTGCATGTGCATGCATGAGTTTATGTGCCTTTGGGAGAAATCCCTACATTATAGGAGCCCACTCTGAATGTCGCCAACGGCCTCCATTAGTTGGTTGTGGTAGGTAAGCAGTTGTTGAGTTAACCTCCAGTTACAATTAGTTAGATCACTTTCAGTTATCCTAGCGCCAATTTTCCATGCATGCAGGGAGAGTGGCACCTTTTTCCCACCTACCTCATTAGTTAATTGATTGTAGACTGATTTAGACATCCGGAGTTATACTAGTGAGCTCCAACAACGATTTAGACACACCAAGTTAGCTATTTAGTCAGCTTGAGCTCGTACATTCGAATCCTATCCACAGTATTTGAATTATATTTATTGTATAATCATTGTATTATTGATTAATGAATGAAGATTAATGTTGTGATTATTTGAGCAATTCTTGTTCGATTTATCTGAAATTTGTGGCATGACTTTCATGTTCAGTGTACATTCTCTTTGATTATTCCACTACATAATTCCCTTCCTACATCTTTCATATTTTCATGTAGATCATGTTGATGTATTTGTAACTTCAGAAGATATTATGATGTATATTATCATTGTATATTGTTGTACCACCATTGGGGACGTGTTTACCCCCTTGCGGGATGTCTTAATTGTGTCTAGACCTTGAGGTACAACTTACATTGTAAGTTGAGGCAATAGTCCCTAGTATAACATCATGTAATGTGTATTTGGAATCTCTTTGGGAGAAGTCATCCTTGTTAGGGAATACAAGTAGGCCCTGGTCTTATGTTTGTCCAGTCACTTAAAAGATATAAATAGGGAGGCACTCTCCCTCATTTATACACACCTCACACTCTTAAATTCACATGAGAGAGAAAGAGAGACAAAGGGAGGAGAGTTAGATAGTTGTTGAATACTTCTTATTATTGTTTTTTATCATCTTACTATTCTGAGGAAGTTTGCATGGTTTTCTCCTTTATGGTTTCCCCAATGAAAATATTTGTGTCTTGTGTATCTCTTATATCTTACGCATCTAGTTGTACTTGTTATTCTTTTAGACAAGGATCTTAATCAAGCTAATAAGATCTAGAAAAACTAACATGGTTTCAAAGCCTCTCTGAAAGAAACCGCTGTGCAGCTACGGGAACTAGGGCTTCCTAGTTTAAGGTATTCTCTCCACAGATCATCAAGAAAAGAGGGCTAGGCTAACTTGACTCAATAGGGTGCATCTTTTGGTGGAAGCAGTTTCAGAATTGAAGAAGTTTCATTTTTGACCTTGTCACTGATGCCGAAAGGAATTAGGGTATCAAGTTTTGGAGGCTTCCCACCTCAGTATTTAAAAAGTGAACTTGATGAGAGACTCACCTCAAGGAGGCACACCTTTCTATCCAAATAGAATTCCTAAACTTCAAGTTTGGGAAATTAGGGTTTCTCTGACAAACCCTAGGTCAGCCAGCTTCAGAACTAGGTCAGACACCTCAAATCAGTAAGATCTAAATCTTTGCTATTTCCATTTGAGGCTCTCATTTGAAAATATGACTCATCATACTCAACTTGAGGGCAAGCTTGGAGGGGTTGATAACTTCCAAGCATGGAAGTACAGAATCTCCTTGGTCCTTGAAAAGAATTATTTGAATCGGTACATCAATGGAGAAGTTCCATAACTAGAGGGAGATGAGTCTATGGCTACTCATAAGAGAACCATGGCTAAGGCTAAGAGAATCATTGCAAATTTTATTAAGTATCACCTCATCCCCCATGTGCCTTCATTCAAGACACCGAAGCAAGTGTATAATGCTTTGACAAAGATGTTTGAAGGAAATAACATCAACCAGAAGATGACTTTGAGGAACCAATTGAAGAATGTGAAGATACAGAACTTCGAGGCTATACAGTCTTAGTTCACAAGGGTTGCTCAAATCAAAGAACAACTTAAAGTAGTTGAATAAAATGTCTAAGAAAGAGAAATTGTAATTACTACCTTGAATGGTCTCCCTATATCATGGGACTCATTCATTCAAGGAATTTGTGCAAGAATGAAGTTGATCTCTTTCAGTAGACTTCGAGAAGAATGTGCACAAGAAGAAGCTATACTCGTTACAAGAGAAGAAAATATGGGACCAACTGATGATCAAGCTCTCACAATTCACACCAGGAAGAACTTCAAGAAGAAGGAGAAGAAGGATAACTTTCATCACAACAAGAAGAAGGACAAGAAACAAATGAAGACCAAAAGAGATACTTCAAATGTTCAATGTTATACTTGTGATGAAAAGGGACACTTTGCAAGAGATTGTCCAATCAGGAAAAGGAGACGCCATGCTCATGTTGCCGAAGATAATGAACCAACAAACAAAATATTCAGACGAGAGAAGGATGATTCAGTTGAAGACTATGTGTTAATATCAACACTTACTGGCACTATCTCACATGGAAGCAATGATTGGATTGTGGGCAATGGATATTCTAAACATATGACGAGATAGATGGAATCATTTGTTAATATGTTTGAACATGACTCACCTCACAAGGTGACACTTGGGGATGACTATCAATACCCCATAAAAGGGAGTGGAGAAAATTCATGCAAGCTTGACTCCAGAAAATATTTAAAGATGAAGTATGTGTTATATGTTCCATGACTGAAGAAGAATCTTATCTCCATTTATGCACTAGATGCAAAAGGGATCAGGGTTGCTTTTGTCGATGGCCAAGTTCGAATGTGGCCCAGAGGAAATACAATAAAGGATGCAACAGTGATTGGAGAAGAAGACAGAGGCTTGTACAAGCTGAAGGGACATCTTGAACAAGCACCGGTTCATGAGTTGATTGAACCAAGCGAACTATGGCACAGAAGGCTTGCACATGTGCACTACAGAGCACTATCGATGGCATGCAAAATAGTCTTGGACTGCCAGATATCTAAGCAAAGCATGAAGGCATTTGTAAAGGATAAGCACAAGGAAAGAATGCGAAGAAGACATTTCCAAGCAGTGAGAGCAAGGCTAAAGAAATATTGGATATAGTACACTCTGATGTATGTGGACCCATGTCCTCTAGTTCATTAAGCGTGTATGTGTACTATGTTTCCTTTATATACGATTTCACACATAATACTTGGATATATTTCTTGAAAGGGGAAAGTGGATTTTTTTAGTAAGTTCAAGGAATGTAAATCCTTGGTCGAGAACCAAACGGATAGGAAGATCAAGAATCTATGGTCAGATAATAGAAGAGAGTTCACTTCATAATAATTCAAGGAACTCTGCAGAGTCCATGATTAAGAGGGAGTTGACACTCCGTACAATCCTCAACATAATGTGGTTACGGAACGAAAGAACTGAACCAACATGGAGGCATCAAAAGCTATGCTACATGATCAAGACATTCTTATGAACCTTTGGGTAGAGGTAGCAAGAACAACTGTGTATGTACAAGACCGTACTCCTCATCGAGTACTTGACAATAAGACTCCTGAAGAGACTTTCTTAGGAGAGAAACCAGAAGTTAGCCATCTAAAAATATTTTGTTTCCCAGTGTACAAGCATATCCCAAAGGAGAAAAGGACCAAGCTCGATCCTTCTGGGAAGAAGGGACATATATTTGTATGATACAATTATACATCAACGGCCTACCAAATATACTTCCTAGGATTCAAGAAGATCGGTATTAGTAGAGATGTAACCTTTGATGAAGACTCTACATACTTTAGATCCAAGAGGACACATAATCAGGAGGTCGAGGAACCTTAAGAGATGAGAGTCCGAGACATGGAAATTGGAGAAGCAATTCCATAGAACCATGAAGATCATGACATGATAGAACCACAAGAGCCGGTAGAGACATTCCTTGAGAAGGACTCCCACAAGAGGAAACCAGCATGGGCACGGGAGCTCATACGAGAAGCTGAAAGTTATGGCGCTCCAGAAGGAATACATAGAGAGAGAGAAAAAGGGAAAATCCCTACAATAAATATGTGGATATGTTGCGTGACATCATCGATAGAGAAACTTCCACCTATGAAGAGGCTACAAAAAAGAAAGAATGGAAGGATGCGACAATCGAGGAATATCAGTCGATCATGAAGAATGATGTCTAGGAGATAGTTCTGTGACCGAAAAAGAAATATGTCGTGGCTTCAAAATGGATCTACAAGATCAAGAATTTTGTAGATGGTAGCATCAACAAATATAAGGCGAGATTCGTAGCACAATGCTTCTCATATAAAGAAGGCATAAACTACGAAGAGACATTTGCACCCGTGGCAAGGTACACTTCCATTAGGACCATACTTTCTTTGGAAACAATTATGAAATGGAAAATACACCAAATGGATGTCAATACAGCTTTCTTTAATGGCGTAGTCAAGGAGGAAGTGTACGTGGAACAACCACTGGGATTCAAGACACATGACAGGAAGACCCATATGTGTAAATTGAAGAAGGCCTTGTATGGATTGAAACAAACACCGAGGACATGGTACGACAGGATGGATAGCTTCCCGATGAGCTTGGGATTTACCAAGAGTAAAGTGGATTCCAACCTCTACTTCAAGGTGGAAGATGAAAGACTAGTGATACTTCTACTATATCTCGATGACTTATTTCTAATAGGCGAAGAGGAACTCATTAAAGATGCAAAGAGGAGATTTGCTACATAGTTCAAGATGAAAGACCTAGGTATGATGAACTACTTCTTAGGCATGGAAATGTGGCAGAGTACAGATGGGATCTTCCTTTGTCAAGGAAAATATGCAGTGGAGATTCTAACAAGATTCAGAATGATGGACTGTAAGGCAATGGCCACACCTATGGCATCGAACTTGAAGCTTCTGAGTGATGCTTCATCTGAGATGATCGATGCCACGATGTATCGTCAGATGATTGGGTCATTGATGTATCTGAGGAATACGAGACTAGACATATGCCTTGCGGCGAACACCTTGAGCCAGTTCCTGACAGATTGGAGACATGTTAACCAGATAGTTGCAAAGCATATACTGAGGTAAAACTAAAAGGTACAGTGGATTATGGGCTCAAATATGATGTGAATCAGAAGATTAACCTACACAGTTATGTTGATTCATATTAGGTAGGTAGCGCCACTGACAAAAGGAGCACCTCAGGTCATTGCTTTAGTTTGGGATCTGGCATGATCTCCTGGTTTAGCAAGAAGCAATCATGTGTGGCACTAAGTACAACCAAGGCAGAGTATGTTGCCACTTGCTCGACTAGTTGTGAGGTAGTGTGGATTCGAAAGCTACTGTATGACTTGTTTGATCTCCAGTTGGATGTGACTTGTATCTTCTATGACAATTAGAGTTGCATGAAGCTGTCGAAAAATCTTATGTTCCATGACAAGTCGAAGCATGTCAAGATCAAGTTCCACTATATCAAGGATATGGTGCAGAGAGGAGTAGTGAAGCTCCAGTACGTGGCAATAGATGAGCAGATAATCGATGTGTTGACCAATCCTCTTGCGAGAGTGAAGTTTGAGTACTTCATAGAAAGACTTGGTGTGATCCAGATTGAGATCCCTCGAAAGAGGGAGTGACATGTTCTAGCATAGCTAGAGAGACACATTGTCTGAGCATAAAATCCTGGCTAGTTTCGTAGGTTGCTCAAACGTAATCAACCCTGTAGGTTGTCCTTGGATGTAATTAGTCCTGGCGAAGCTCGCAGGTTATCCTTGGATGTAATCAGTCCTGATATGTTATGAAAGCATAATATCTCACATGGGAAATGAGACAGGTTGTTCGAGTGGGAAAAATCTTGGTGAAGCAGGATGCTCAAACGTAATCAGTCTTGTAGGTTGTCCTCGGATGTAATCATTCTTGGCGAAGCTCGTAGGTTATCCTTGGACGTAATTAGTCCTGAGATGGGTTATCCAAATTTAAAAATAAGACCTGGCGTGGTACAAAGGTTATTCAGATGTAATAAGTCTTGTGGGTTATCCGAGTGTAAGAGTGAGACCTGGCGTGGTACGCAGGCTACTTGGATGTAATACGCCCTGAAGGTTGTCTAAACAAAAAAGATCCTGGATGTAAGTTGTTCAGATGTAATTCCTTGAGGTTGACCTAGAACGTAAAAGTCCTGATGCAACAGGTTGTTTGGTTGTAATCAGTCCTTACATATATATCTATAAATGAGATGATAATGTCATGAAGCATGTGAGGTGCACCTAGTTGGTACTTTGATAGAACGTAGGTTGACCGTGGATGATTTGTGTGTTTTGTTTTGTTTTGTGCAGGACAAAAGAGATGATTTGGATACAAAGAGATGAAGGTAGAAGACGCAAGCTATTGCCATGGAAATGTAAATAAGGTCCTGTACAGTTCCTATGTGATGGCTTGCTCAAAATATGATGAAGACTTGGTTTAGGACTCAACCTACATCCAACATGAAAAAGGGTTGTCTCTATAGAAGCTTTCAACGACATATAGTATTATTCGATGATCAATAATAAGATGATGATGGTAGCAGCTATGATGATGATTCTATGACTCTATGATGAAGACTTGACCAGATGTGTTAATGACTATGAAGAGAGAGAATACCTTCCTAGTTAAGAGGGAGTGTTGATGTATTTGTAACTTCAGAAGATATTTTGATGTATATTATCATTGTATGTTGTTGTACCCGCATTGGGGATGTGTTTACCCCCTTCCAGGATGTCTTAATTGTGTCTAGACATTGAGGTACAACCTTGATTGTAAGTCCGGGCAATAGTCCCTAGTATAACATCATGTATTGTGTATTTGTAGTCTCTATGGGAGAAGTCAACCCTATTAGGGAAGACAAGTGGGCCCCAATCTTATGTTTGGTCAGTCACTTAAAAGGTATAAATAGGGAGGCGCTCTCCCTCATTTATACACACCTCACACTCTCAAGTTCGCATGAGAGAGAAATAGAGACAAAGGGAGGAGAGATATATAGTTGTTGAATACTTATTATTACTGCCTTTGATCATCTTACTGTTATGAGGAAGTTTGCGGTGTTTTCTCCTTTATGGTTTCCCCAATGACAATATTTGTGTCTTGTGTATCTCTTATATCTTATGCATCTAAGTGTACTTGTTATTCTTTCAAACAAAGATCCTAATCAAGCTAATAAGATCTATAAAAGCTAACAAATCAATGGTTCACAAATTTAACAAGGTGCTATATAGCTCAGCATGGGGGAGATGTTGTCACATAACATAACATATCATTATGTAATGTTACCAAATATAATAAATAATTAAAAATCATATCAACTCATAAAAAACTAAAATCAAATAAAAAATAATTTAAAAAATCTATGTCACCTCATTAAAAAACCAACATAGATCCATCTTAAATTGAGATCTATCAAGAACCAAGAGGGTTTTTGTTAGACATGTACAAATTTTAAGATAAAAAAATTTACACCTCAAGAATTTGGATCCCTCTCAGTGCTTGATAGATCTATGGGTAAGATGGATCTATGTTGGTGGCTATTTCCACCAACCTATACTGTAATTCAATTTTAAAATACAAACAAAAGAAACTAAGAGATAAGTATATTTTCTTGTAGTTATGTCTTTTTATTCAATTATACTTTTTAATGTTTTGAATATTTACCTTTTCCATGGTTAGTTTTCTCTTGATCTCATAATGATGGATGGAGTGTCCACTCTAAATATCGAGGCATTTCCAAACTAACACAATATATTCCAAAAATATTAAATAATAAATAAATCTTATCATTATACCACTATCTTTTTTCAATAGAAAAAAAAAAACATTTTCTTATTACTCCTTGGAATCAAAGAAAATGAAACATACATCCATGTCTACATAAGTAGTAGCAAGGGGTCCAAACATTTATGTCCAAAAATAAATAAAAAATCCCACAAACGTATATGCTTAAACAACAGATATGTTAATACCACAATATCTGTAGCATATCAACCCTCTAAAATTATCAAAACAAATACCAATCAAGACTTTTATGTCTCTAATAACCATTACACAAGACCACCTGACAAAATAAAGGAGCACCAACCCACTGTTAACTGAGTCAACTAATAAAAAAAATATAACCTTTAGAGACCACTTAATCTTTTATACATTCTTCAAAATATAATGTGCCATCTCGGAGGTCCACTCTTTCTTTGACAGATAATTAGCCTATTTGTTGTAAATACTGTAGATATGTGAAAGAGATATCTTTAAAAAGTTTAACAATAGATTTTTAATTATTTGGCACCAATGCTCAAGCTGCAAAACATGCAAATTGTAAAGACCATTTTCCCACTTAATGGTCTCTTCAGAATCCCCATATATTTGTAATGACATAATACCATTAATGATAGAAAATTGCAATAAACCCTACAAATCCAAAAGCTTCGTTTTTGCATTGCTACCATTTCTGCACCCCATCCAAAGCTTAAAGAAGTGGCGTTCATTGATTTTAAGCACCATACCATACCCATAGGAGATTACAGAGGATGATCCATAGAAAAAACCAATTGCAAACGAGAAAATGAAGGTAGGAGCATACATTGATTTCAGCTTACTAGACTTCACTCATTTATGGTATTCATTGTACATTCACATGCTTTTCATGCAACAAACCTGAGAAATAAGCAATATATTTTCAAATACCACCATATTTCTCATCTTCCAAATTTCTCAACACACAAAGATAGGTAATAATTTGTGATGGAAACCCTGATAACCCCATTGTTTGAAACTGTCTTCCATACTAAAGGTGCCCTGAGTCTGAGATAGATGTAATTCTTCATTCGGTTCCTTCCACTCCTTCTTACTGAAAATGCATAATAAGAAAATAGGATCAATTGTCTCACAGTCCCTCTTGTATACAAAGNCCGACCCAACCTCTTCTATCAAATTGTCCCAAGTCAACAAACAATTCTTCAAGCACATTATTAAAAAAAAAAAAAAAAAACCATTTAAGTTTCATACGAATCCACTACCATAATTTAACATACCACCATTTTGAATCTTTCTCCACCCATGAGAAAACAATTGAATCATAAACATCCTTGGCATTTACTTGGCATATATTTTTGTTCCAATACCACGCCAACTTGCCATCTGCATTACTCAATCTGATGCCTACTCTGTTTAGAGTCAAGATATAACTATCCCATTCGACAACCCATTGTCCTTGCAACCCCAAATCCTCATATTATATCCAATAACAATCATTGTGTCTCAAACACGGTGGTCTTCTAATATGGGCTAAAGAGACAAACCCAAACTCAGCTAGGTAGTCCAACAAAGGTTGAGATAACAAGTAGTTTCCAACATCACCAATGAAAGGGTTAATACCCACCAATGCATTTTCACCATTTCCAACTTGCAACAAAATCCAATTATTGATCCATGAAAAGACCCTTATAAATCCATTTCAAATAATAGATACACCACAAATACATTTTTCAAAAGATTTAAATCATTGAAGGACATAATTGCCTTTAATATACTTGGCCTTGAGAACCCTATTCCACCAATCACCATAAAAAATCCCATGCCACATACTTTTCATACAAAGAGCCATATAAAACCATTTCAAGTTTTTGATGTCCCATCCACCCAAATATTTGGGAAGAGCCAATCTTTCCCAAGACACCAATTGAAATTTGTGAACATTACCTGAACCAACCCAAAGAAACTAAAAAATGTTTTTTTATAAGATTAATGATAGACCATGGAATTTTAACTAGTCAAAACCAGTAAAAAGGAATAACCACTAACATAGAATGAAGCAAAGTGAGTCTACCACCCAGAGATACGTACCTGTAATTCCAATTTCCAATTATTTTATCAGTTTTTTTCATCAACCACAACCGATCCTCTGTTTTATAATTATTTGGTTTTAGCATATATCTCAGATTTTTGAATCTCAAATCAACGTTTTCCAATTTGAAGGAAAAAAAATAGCCAATATGAGATAAAATATCATCACTGACATTGTGCTTATAAAAAGTAGATTTCTCCATACTCACCTCCATACCTGTTGCAGAACAAAACAAAGAGGTGGTCTCATAAAAAGTGTTTCATTCCTCCAAAAAAACCATTATGAATAATACAACATCATCCATGAATAACCAGTATGTGATAAGTAAAGCATAAGATATTTTGATGCATGATATACCTCCCCTCACTCTGGCATGCTCAATCACTCTACTTGGTCCTTCGATAACCAGAAGAAAAAGTAGAGGAGAAAGATGACAACCCTGTTAGAGTCCTTTAGAGCCATTGAGAAAACTAGTGGGGGTCCATTGACAAGCTCAACAAAGCATGTCGAAAAGACACAAGCCACAATCCAATTGTAACCTCCAAAGGCAAAGTGATATGTAAAAGTATCAATCTAAGGAAGACCCGGTTAACCTTATCATAAGCTTTGGCAATATCCATTTTCAGAATATGGGCATTTAGGTTTTTTACTTCAACAAAGTGCAAGCATTCTTGAGAAACCTCTATAACATCCAAAATTTGCATATTGGCAAGTAAACTAAATTGTTCTTTGGAAACTACCTCTGACAACTTTAGTTTGATTTTATTTGCAATGATTTTGGTTACCAACTTATAGACCATATTATGTAGAGAGATGGTATGAAACAAGAGAAAGACTCTTGTTTATCACATTTAGGAAAGAGGGAAATACAAGTTGAATTTAAAGCTCCATACATATCCCCCTGAGTTATGGACAACTCAACCACATCTAAAATTTCACTACCCATGAGATAAAAAAAGGTGTTAAACAACTCAATAGGCCAACCATCTGGCCCAGGACTCTTGTCCTTTGCAAAGTGTGTTAAGACACCTTCAACTTCCTCTAAGGGAACTGATCTTCCAATTTACAAACCTTCCTCTCTAGCAATGAATGATGGATAATGATTGATCACCTTCATTTGAGAGCCAATATATGATAATCCACATAAAACAAGTGTGTGATATGTAAAGTATAAGAGATTTTGATGCCTGTTTTTCTTCCCCTCACTCTAGCATCCTCAATCATTATACTTGGTCCTTTGATAACTAGAAGAAGAAGTAGAGGAGAAAGAGGACAACTGTCTAAGTCCTCTAGAGGCATTGAAAAAGCTAGTGGAGGACCCATTAACAAGCACAACAAAGCATTCCAAAGAGACATAGGCCATACTCCAATTTGTAACCTTCAAAGGAAAACCAATCTGCAAAAGTATCAATCTAAGGAAGATCTAATTAACCTTATCATAAGCCTTGGCAATATCCATTTTTAGAATAAAGAAATTTAGGTTTTTCACTTTAACATAGTGCATGCATTCTTGAGAAACCCCTATAGCATCCAAAATTTTCCTATTGACAAGTAAACCAAATTGTTCTTTAGAAACCACCTTTGATAGCTTTGGCTTGATTTTGGCTACCAACTTATAGATCATATTACGTAGAGAGATGGGTTTGAAATCATAGAAAGACATTGGTTTATCACATTTAAAAATAAGGGAAATAAAGGTTGAATTTAAAGCTCCCAACATATACCCCTGGGTTATGGACATCTCAACCACATCTAAAATTTCACTACCCATGAGATTGAAAAAGGTGCTAAACAACTCAATATGCCAACCATCTATCCCAAGACTATTGTCCTTTGCTCAGTGTGTTACAACACCTTTTGCTTCCTCTAAGGAAACCGATCTTCCAATCTGCAAACCTTCCTCTTTAGTAATGAAGGATGGATGATGATTGATCACCTTCATTTGAGAGCCAACATATGATAACCCTAGATCTTTAAAGTGCTTGGTAAAGAAACCAACACTAGAGCTCTCCAAATCTCTTTGAGAAGAGACCCAAATCCCCTCATCATTCTTGTTGTCCAAATGGAGTTGAGATTTTTTCTATAACTTGGATGCTTATCTAGAATTGTTATCTCCCTAGGCAATCCATACAACCCTACTTTTCAAACACCAAGCTTCCTCTTCCACCTTCAACAATTGATCTTTCTTAGATTCAAGCACTAGCAAATTTTCCTTTTCCTTTGAAGAATGAGAACCAGTCATATTTTCAATAAGAATACAATTGATTTTCTCTTCAATCTCACATAATCTACCCTTATCTTGATCCTCCTTGTTCTTGAGCCATTTCACAACAATACATTCCAATATTTTTAAATTGATGTTCAACTATCCATTGCATCCACCTCTTCTGGATAGTCAATATTGTTCTAAGAGTCTCTAACTATCTTACATAAATCTACACCCTTAATCTAACTCTTATTAAATTTGAATGGACACTTATATGATACATGATCCCCATCTAATTGCAAACATATAGGATTATGATTGGATATAGTGGATTGTATTTTCCAAGATCTATATCTAGCACAAGTGCTGGCCAAATACTCATACACCAGAATTCTATCAAGCCTCTTACCAATACCATCCACTCTTGACATCTTATTTTTCCATGTAGGACTCAACTTGGTGGGAACAATATCCAATGACCTAAACTTGAGAAAGAGGTTTTAGAAATAATATGATAATGGATCCACACTTCAAAGCATACCCCAAATTTCATTTGCGTGTAAGGTTACATTTAGAACGTCAACAACTACCATATTATGATGACTAAATATTCTAGAACAATCCACTTTGTTCCAAAAAGACTTACTATCTTTATATGGGCTATATCAATTCAAAATCATAATCTCCTGTTCAAAACCCCAAGTTTTAAAGGGAGAAAGGGATACCATAAAAGGGTTCCAAATGACTAAAACACCCACTTAAAGGCTAATGGAATAACTAGCACAAACTTCCCACCCAAGAAAAATCCTATAGAAATATTCACAAACCTTCACCCCAACTGACACAATTTCTTGAATTAAAATTATATCTTTCTTATTGGTTTCAAAAACCTTTTGAGGGATCTAAATTTTGGGCCACCCCCCAAATCCCTAATATTGCAAGAAATAAAAAACATTAAGAACCTCCCTAAGGGGGATGCATAGCTCTATAGGCCCCAATTTTAGAACTCGACTCACCATTATTATGAGAAACATCAACCTCCTTTAATCTGGCAGACAATGAAATATAACCCTTAGAAGAAAGAGCATGATCAAAATTTTGTTCACCCCTACTTCCCATACCACCTTTTTTTCCTATTATCGTTATGAATAATAACATTCTAATGTTGAACTGAATTGATAGGGGTTATACCAAGTCTACATGAAGGTCTATTCACATACACCATCATGGAAGATTTGTTAACCACCTCCTTATAAGAAGGAGATAAAATCTCAGCAGACTCCTTAAGCTTATTCGAGTCACAATTTTCTTCACCCTTTCACCATACAATATAGAAGAAGCCAATAGAGGGAAATGATTAAAAGGCCCAAAGTTTTCCTTAGGAATTCTATTCCCCCCACCTAAAGATTCTTCAACATGATTAATTTTACGTAAATTAGGCGACAAATCTATACCATTTACAACCCTAGGGTTCTGAGTCTAAGTCAAATCAACCACATAAATATCGTGCCCATAATTCACAGAACAATCCACACGAGAATAATTCTATTCCAACACATGAGTATTCCAGGAAACCCTAGCCAATAAGGACATTCTATGAATTTTTTCCACAGATCTAATAAAATTTAATTTAGCAAAGGATAAATCTTCATAACCAATAGGGGATTTTCCGGAGACTTACTTAATTCTAGAGAGTCAAGTCCATGATGAAGAGTCGATGGTAAATTAACAAAATCCCAGTTAGGAAATTGACTGGTGAGTTCCTCATTTCGATGCTCTGCTGCCAGCTCAAATATCTCCTTATAATCCAAAGCTCTCTCCATGTTCATCACCCTATTACAATCCAAGGAGAGTTAGGTTGTTGATTTATATAAATCCCACCCCTACGAGGAAGATAGGGAAGTTGCATCATTAAATTCTAAAAACCCTCTCAATAACTAAACTATAACATCTGGAGCAAAGATGTCCAGTTTCCTTAAAAAGATGACAACAAAAAGGAAATTTTAATAGTTTAATTTTTGCAAAAAGACTAAATCTCCCTGGATTATCTCCACACTAGTCGGTAAGCCACCGAAAACATCAAATTTTACTAAAACTGAAGCAACACTTTTATTGTCAAAGGATAACATTCACTCATCGATTGAAATAAATTTACCTAAATGGTCCGCCAAACCCACAAAAACCTTCGTTGTCCATAATTGCAATGAGAAACCAAGCAACAGTAGCCACAAGTGCCTCTTTAGGACCTTTTCCTTCAAAGGATTAAAATTCGCATGCCACTACCATAGCACAAGAGAGACATTGCCATTGACCCATAAATGAGAAAGCATCAAAAGGGCATGCTCTTCTGAAAGGAAGACGAAGCAAAACCAACCAGTAGGTAAAATATGGACTTTTGGTGGATACTTGATCATAGGTCACCAATTATCTAATACCTATCTCATCATTTCAGTCCTGTTCATTTTCATATACTCTAACCTTCCTACTAAAGCCCTTTGCGCCAAACCTTCGACACGGTCCAAGTTGACATCCTTACCCATAGTGAAGCTGTCAACCTTAAAAGCCTCCAGCTTATGGCTTTCCCTTGCCCTTGAACCCACGAAACCTCCCGAAAGATGTCTTTGTTTAGTCTTTCCCACACAAGAGATGCCAAAAAATAGAAGTTTTAAACCTTGAACTTCACCGGTCCAAACCCTAGCAGCTTCCTTGTCAGATTCCTGAACACATAGATCTATCCCCCGCCAGAAACACAAGACCATTATTTTGATGCTGAAAATCCAAACCCTCAACCTTTCCCCCATTCAACGGAGAAAATAATATGCTATTTCGATGTATCCACCTCTAACTAAACCGCAGAACTACTGATTTCATGCAAAGGGAAAAAGTGACCCATGAATGAGACCTACCTGCCACCTTGTCATGCCTAGTACTAACACCTTTTTTGGCATTACGCCTGACCATTCAATCAAAATAAAATGAACAACAATCACATAAGTGAAACCAAAAAGAGCAAACACAATTAGAACCATGACAAAAAAACCCTTCCAATCAAAATATAAAAAACCACTAATAAAAACAAAACCAAAACTTAAAATAAATTATTCCCACTTTTTTAACAAAATTGATACTAAGCTCTCTTAGAAAAGGAAGTTGAACTCCTTGAATGCAAATGCATCAAACTTCATCAATCGAAATCCTACCAAAATGGATATAAAGTTAAAAAAAAACATATTATCATCTTCATCTTGCCCAAGTAAACTTAACTAATCATTAATTTGTCTATAAATATAAATTATTTAATTGATTAATCAATTATACCATTATTTCACACTATTTCATATTGTCACAATCTAAACTTATTTAAATAATTTAAAAATAGCACATTTTTGTACTATGCTATCATTCTAATATAATAATTATTTGGATCTATCGATCGACCTACATAATTGTAAAGAAAAGATAAAGTAAAATTAAAGTCAACAAATGATCTGTCATAATGCTTAGTAAAAAGAATAAGTAAAAGTAAAGTCAATAAATGATTTGTCATAATATATAATAAAAAAAAGCCTAATCTATACCTAAGTCCATAATTTTAAACTCTAATATTATATCATCTCTACTTTTCATAAATTTAGTTTTTTGAAAGATACCCACAAAATATCATTTATCATAAATTTAGTTTCTTGAACATCAATATTTTGTTATACTACAGTACCATTCCGTTTTGGAAATGGTCGAATAAAATATTTCGATTCATCGATCCACCCACACGACTTTAACAACATCGCTTCTTTGAATCTTTGGACGATTTCGCAAACGGCGCAAACCACGGAATTATCCGAAACGCGGCTTGAACACGAACACGCAACAACACAAAATTCAAAATCAATAGACATTCGAAGAAAATACAACCAAAAACGGCAACGAAAATTGTGCTCATGCCGGAAGGGTTGAGCCAAATTCGAACTCGAGACCCCTCTCTTCCCATGGAGAGTGAGAGAGTGGAGTGGCCTACACACTCCGTAATTTCAGTGGACATCTTTTCTTTTTCAAAGCCGACGGTCTGCCGGGAATTTCGCCGGCGATCTATATTCCATCCTCGAGGCCGTGCCCGCCGGAACGCGGCAAATATCTCCGACAAGAATGACTCGCTGAAGACTCTTTATTCCCGCCGGAAGGCATAAATCGGCGGAGGATATCGAAGGCTGCACACTGCCCAGTACATAATCTAAAAATTTCCTCCACAGTCACCTCTTTTTTGTCCTTCCGCGTATAAGTGTAAAAGAGTCGGCTCAGCTCACATGGAGCCGAAGACGATTTGCACGCGTCTATGTTCCTTGCGTTATTAAATGTTCTGGCGTTTTAGGTTTACGGCTCTCCTCTGCGCAGGCTCAGGTTTAAATTCACACAATATCGATGCCTGGTTTTCTGAGATTACAGGTTATTCGTGTATTTTCAAGATTATTTACACATCTTTAATCAACTTTCAATGGTGAATGACCCTTTCCGTAAGTTGCTTGCACTAGTAAATGACCCTCTCTGTAAGTTGCTTGCACTGGTGAATAATCCTTGGTGAATAAACCTTTAACTGTCCTGTATGAGCTAGTCGTTTCTACTCAAGGCCCCTCGGTTTTGGATATTTTTAGGCGAGATCCTTTATAATTATTTTAACCGAGGAGTTTCCGTTTAAAATTGATGTAATATTAAGTGTTTCTTTTTGTTTCTATTTATTGTCGATGAAGCCGTTACTCTTTGTCTCTGAAAACAAAATCGATTTAGTTGTGTCTCTGGAAGATGCAACAATTATGAAAGGAATCGAAATTTAACAGGAAATGAAGCGATACAGAACATAAAGATTGAACGATATGTTTTATGTTTTAAACACTTCTAGAAGCTTGGGCTAAAAAGATTTCTTAAATATTTTACTGTCGTATGGTCGTGAATTTGACACAATAACAGTAGAATTGTTGTTTGCAATAGCTGGATGGACATGGATTTATGTACCTGCTCTTTTTCTTCATTTTTAGATGCAGCTTTCCTTTTTGGTTTGTGCTATACCTCTTTCATTTCGGCATTTGAATAAGTTTGACAGTTTCAAACATATTAATGACACGATTTCTCTCTTTCTTATATTCATCTAGATATTAAATCGATGTGAGTCCCTGGAGCTGTAGCTTTAGTTAGAGGGCATTTTGATTCTCACTTTTCTTCTCGAGGAAGTAAACCCTGTGAATCATGAGGAGGTAGGTATTTCTTATCTTTACTGATACCTGATTGCGAACAAGGTATCCAATACACTCAAGCATATTGCTAAATAATGCGAAATTATGAATTGAATTTTGCAGGCAATCAGAAGTGGAGTTGTTGCAGCGTTATCGCCGCGACCGGCAGGAACTTCTTAAATTTATTCTAACAGCAGGCATAATTGAAAAAATTGTAACACAGCCTGGTACTGTTTCTCTGGACGATGTAGACTTGGACCAAGTCAGTGTTGATTATGTTCTTGAATGTGTAAAGAAAGGTAAGCTTTCTACCGCATCAAGGTGTTTATTTGTTTCAGTGATTGCTCTTCAAGCTGGTCCATTTAGTGGACAGTTCAATGGTACTTTTAGTTGATAAGATACTTACAAATGCAGGTGGAGCATTAGATCTCTCAGAAGCTGTCAGGAAGTACTACGATGAGCTGAAATTCCCCCCGATGGTGAGGACCTGTGCTAACACCCAACTTCCAAGTATTTGATTTGCTTGGCAGTTGATAGCAATTGGCAATGGAATTTTATAAAAGTTCACTCTTAATTTAGATTCCTTGGCATTAACCCTTGCCCAACATGATTGAGCCAGCATTAACATTGACAACTAAGTTAAAATGTACATGAAATTAAAAATGTTCCATATAGGTTATTTTGCAATGTTAACTAAACCGAAGCCTGCTTTCAGAGTTACAAGCTGCTTTGTTGCATTTTTAGATGTTCTATACACGCTATACCCTTATGGGTTTGATTTCAATGCCTTAGCTTAGGCACTGAATATTTTTTCTTCCTGTTTTCCTATTGTTTTCATCTCATGTGGCTCTAGCTATAACCTTAGCCAGGGCTATGTTTATACATTGGAATCTCCTTGTTGGTGATACTTTATATTACTAGGGAAATCAGTTTCTACCAATTGAGCTCTTGTAGATGTCCATATATATATATTTTGAAATCTTGTATTCTAACCTAACTTTTCCTCAGTTTCTGTGTTTGTGTGCTTCTTGCTATATATTGAGGTCCAGTATATTTGGCTACAGATTTTGCTTATTTGTTTTGGTATATCAATTTATCATTCATGTACCTTCTTCTCATGGTGAGTTTTTTGGCATATATATAGGTTAATCTAAACTTTGAAAACTTATATATTGTTATGGTGTTGAATTGTAACTGGCACTTTATACTTGCCACACTTACTCTGGCGAGTCAGCCAGTTGACCTAATACATCATGGTATAAACTGTAAAATACAGTTCCTAATCTAATATTCATTATCAGTGGATAATCCATGATATTGGACTTGTAATGAACCTGGATTTACCTCCAAAGCAACCATTGGAATTCCCTGGACCTACTGTGACATCGTCAATGGAGGGTTAGAGGTGATGTCTACTTTCCTAGTAGCCTTGCTTTATTATTGAACTTCTTTGGGTTGTTTCACAGAGCATATTTTTTCTGTTTCAAAGATTCTTTTATTTTTCAGTCCCACTTTCTTCGTCACTGTTCAAAGCACTAATTTTTTTTGAAATAATACTTATTGTATTATACAGAAATTGGATAGGTACAAAAATCAGGGGGCATCTCTATCTTAGTACAGTCAATGGTACAATGATTCAGGATGCTTTAGGAGAATTATTCTTAGCATTAGTAAGCAACAAGTTTTTTAGGTCTAGTTTGGGCAGATACCTCATAAAATTGTCAATATTTAAAAGGAATGCTTAGTGATACATAAAAAATGCACTTACATTGTATCCTCCAAAGTGATTGCAAGATTGAGGGGTGGATACAATACCAAAGCCACCAAAATGATTCAAGAGTCTAGAGATTTGCCATTGCTGAGCAATGCTGTCGCCAATGAATGACTCCCTGAAAGATTGCAGGCACATTATTCTGCACCATTTTCATCATTGTCTGGAAAAAGGGTACTCCCAAAAGAGCCGTTCAACCAACTTAGGGTTACCACACAGAAGGCACTTACCATCTATGAGACCAATCTTAGGTAATCTGTTTTTGGTAGGAAAACCTTGGCATAAACCAGCCATAAAAACAACCTGAGTTTGTAGAAGAGTCTTAATGAACAAACACTAACAAGTCTTGTAATTCAATGAAACTCACACCTCTTGTTCAAAATAGGAGCCAATTAGGTCTTTATTTGTGATCTCTATTGTGATGAATCATTGTGGTCCCTTTGATAAAAACTTTATCAGAAGACAAAGGGCCCCTGTTGCAAGATATCTGTCTCCAATCTGTCCATGTCCCTTAATCATAGTCCCTAAGATATCTCTAGTGGGAGAGCACTTTCTTGCTCAATCTTCTGGCTTGAAAGTGTAGATTATTTGAAATACATTTCCTTTGCACTTTGCTAGTCTAGATCCAGTTAGGAAGATTGCAGTCAAGCAGAACTTAGCAACTAAAAAAAGGTTTAATATTTTACGAATAAAGTGCACACCATCCTAGTGAATTTGGTCCCAAAACCAATTGGCTACACCATCTAGAATGAAACTCCAATGAACCTTGTCATATGCTTTCTCAATCAGTTTTCAGGATTAAAGAGGCCTGATTAATCTTTCGAGCAGACCCACTCCATGCATTCCTAAACAATAATGATTGCACCCAATATAAATCTTCAGTGGATGAAGCGAGTTTAATCTTATCTTACAAATTGTGCAAAACCATCTAGATCTTTAGAGCTAAGACCTCAACAATGACATAGTAGAGACATTCAGTAATGTGATGGGTCTCCACTCACTAATAGAATGCTTAAAAACATCCTTAGGAACATGCTTAACGAGGTCTTGGTTGAGAAATTCAAAGAGATTCCCTTGTCTAAATAATTTTTGAGTCATTTTGAATAAATCTTCTTCAATTGTTTCCCATGTAGTTTTGTAAAAAATATGTTGGCGATGGTCCAAACCAGGTGATTTTTCATACTATCTTTGAGAGAGTAGAAAAGCGCTTCTATTTCTATATTTTTCTAGTTAAAATCTCTCTCAAAAGCATTAACTTTAGTTGGGAGCACTTTGTTACACTATCGCCTCTTAGATTTTTGAGTTACTCCAAAAGTATTTACATCATGTTTTGGGGTGCTTCATGAGATTTGGGGTATATGATGTATGTTTAGCCCTTAGACGGTTCAAGATGGATTCCAACATGGGAGATGGTCTGCAATGGATATGCATAATTGAGATTGCTTGCTTGGTGGTTCCTTGACCTCAGGATGGTGTTGGCTTGGTGTTCTTCCTAGCATTGGAGTTCTCTTGCTTGATTGGTGGATGCCCTTCATGATGGCCACATGGAGGAAGTTGGAGCCACTTGTTTGGGATTCGGGAATCACCCCACTTGGGATGGGGAGTGTTTTGTGTCATAGAGGTGGGCTTCTAGCCCTAGATGGCATGTGGCAACTTGGATTCATGTTAGGAGGATTGTAGATGCCTCGAGGATGGCTAGGGCTTCTATAGTGTTCTTGCAGGGGGTAGTTGAACTAGTGGAGCACGTTGCTTAGGGGGGGATTGATGGAGTATGTGGGGACCTGATGGAGTGGTGTGTACTTGCCTTGCATGACTACATCACCTTGGAGTTCTTGTTATGTACAACGTCACCTTGGAGCATGACATATGTACTTTAGAGTGTACATGTCACTTGTTGGCCTACAAGGCTCATGTAGGTTGCTTGCAAGGCTTTATGCACACATAGTATTGTTGGCCTCCATTACCTCATATAAATAGAGGAAGGAGAGAGTCTTCCATTTATCACTTGTGTGTTCATTCTTAGTCACGGTTTTGTAAAGATGTGACTCAGAAGAGGAGTGCACTTGTTCTCTCTCTCTCTCTCTTTGGGTCTTCACTTGTATGTGGATCTCTCTCTCTCTTAAGGTTCTAGGGTTTCCTAAAGCATATTGGTGTTTTAGATTTGGGGTTTTATTTGTCGAGATTAGAGATTAGGGTTTCGAGAGAAATCTCAAGGGTGGATTCGTGAAGAAAAGAAGAGGGGGACGTCTTGTCTTTTGATGTGTTGGAGATAATATATGATAATTTTTTTAATATTCAACAAATGACTACATAGAGGCCAATTGGATTATTAAGTACAAAAGTACATAATACAAAGTGGGAGCACAACAACCACTCCTAGAAAAGCATATGCGATCAAATAAAATCCAATATATGTTAAATAATATATAAAATCTAAACCTGAGCAATATAAAGCAAAGTGGAACCACAACTAAAGTTGTTGAGAACCAAAAAACCAAAACCAAGAGAGCCCCTAATCTTTGAGGAGGATGTCTCGCCAAAGGGACTTGGATCAAGGTCCCGTGAAACAATTTGTTATGGATGAGGAAGGGGGAAAGAGGCAACTTCCATCTTCTGAGATAAAGGTCCTAGTACCTGTATTCGCATTTGTATCTTTCCTAACATCCAAGGTTGATAGAAGGAAGTGACTATTAGAAGATTGATTGAAGGCTTTGGTAGTGTGAGAAACACATGCTTGAGTTATATCTCTATGTTTGAACGATATAAGCCATTGTTTAGGCATGGAAGAGGTCCTCAATTTGCTAGTATTGTGTGAACTTTTCGAGAACTGAGGTGACAACTACATAAGGGTCTTGTCGGCTGCTCATGAGTGCTCCCCATGTCTCACAAATCTAATTGATGGAGTAGTGTTATTGCCTAATTGCTTCTTGTTGCCTCAATCTACTGGTACTATTCAGGAATAAGATGTAATTGGTCTGGAGGTGTCCAATTTGTCTAGAGTTGGCTAGATCAAGTGGGTTTTGAATTTGAGGGCCTCCCACATAAACATGGCTAGACATTTCTGGTCTTGGAATTGGAAGAAAGTGGAGACAGAGTTATGAGACTCCTTGAAAAGATAGTGGAAACGCCCTTTGATCTTGTAATAGATGGGGCAATGAAAAATGGAATGGTGCTTTGACTCGGTCTCTTGAAGATGGCACAGATGGTAGGTCTTGTCTACTTGTGTGATGTGGTGATTGGTTTCGACCCGAAGTCGATGTGAGCCAACCTAAAACTATCCTACAGGAATCCTAAGGGCATGCATCCGATGCGAAATAGTTTATTAAGGTTGTCTCTCAACTCTAGGAAATGCTCAAAATAGAAGGCCGTCCTGGGGTTTAGTTCCGCTTGGTGGATGTGCCCAAGTCGCCTGAATGCATTATTTGTAGATGTCGTCTTTGATAAACATGTTCAACTCATGTTTGGTTGGCAGGAGACTGTTAGGAGCATTGATAGAATATTTGAATAGGGGGAGTTGATCCATCGATATGCCAACAGAGTGGAGAAGTCAAGATACCTCCACAAACCAACAGTGAGCTTGATGGGGAGAGTTGTTAGTGGAAATGGCCTCCGAAGAACAATAAGCAAGATAAGGGTAGCACTTTTTGTTGGCGAATGAGTCAACGAAGCAATGAGCTCGATGCAAAAGGGAAACTAAGTTGAAGATTGTTTCAATCTTGAAGGGGTGGGCCGTGAACTTTGCTTGAATAATGCCCTTCATGATTGTCCTCTTACATTTGATGATGTGACCATGAGGAGTTGACTATGTAGTATCCCATTTCGACCCCAATAGGATAGGGCCCCTTACTTAGTTGTATAGGACTGTGGGTTTGATAATGTTGTGCATGAGGTCCATTTTGGGCGAGATATCCCAAAAATGATTTTGGAAATGTTGTTGCTCAAAAAGAGTGAGGGAGCCATAGCCCTTGTTGCTTTGGGGTTGGAGTTCTTTCCTCATGCTAAATATAGGCCTTGAGAACTGAACTCCCAAGTAGGTATTAGCAGTGGTGATATTGACCTCTGTCTCTTGGAAGAAAAAATGAAAATAAAAAGGGACATTTTTGGTTTTGTCAAGTTGACCA
Organism: Pseudotsuga menziesii; assembly: GCA_001517045.1. NCBI lineage: Eukaryota > Viridiplantae > Streptophyta > Pinopsida > Pinales > Pinaceae > Pseudotsuga > Pseudotsuga menziesii. The sequence goes on along the minus strand of LPNX010712623.1, from coordinate 1,224,404 downwards.
TCAGCTGATGAAGATCACAGAAAATAGATAAGGCGTTGAGCTGTCTCTATAAACCCTCTGGAGTGGATAGGAGAACCATGCCATCAACAAAATAAGGATGGATATTCGGACCTGGTGGAGGAGGCACTCGTTCGACGTCCCCCAGTTGGATATGCTCTTGAAGGAAAGACTCCAACTCATCAATGTATATCCCAAACAGTGAAGGGGAGAGAGGACACCCTTGCTTCACCCATGTGGTGCTTTGATTGAAATCTAATACCCCATGGATTATGTGAGGTCTACCCAAGGCTGACTCATAGAGATGCATAATTGCTTTAATAAGAATCTCTGAAATACTGGTGTCTGAATCTCTGGGATAGGGCCTCCCCTGAAATAGAATCAAACATCTTTTGAAAGTCAACAAAGCAACATAAGACTTTTGAAAAACGATGCCTAGCCTCCTTGATAATGGCCCATATCGTAAATGTGTGGTCAATGGTGTGGTGCTCCAGCCTGAACCCTGCCTGATAGTTTGAATATGTCTTCGATTGAGCACTCTTGATGGCTGTAGATGAAGGGCAATAGTGTAGAGTTTGGAGAAAGTGTGGCCAACCATGATAGTCCTGTAATTCTTTGGGCTAGCAATAGCCCTCGATTTGTGGATTGGGTGAATGGTGTGGTGGGACTAACATGCAGGGTACCTAGAACAAGCCATGTGGTTAAACAAATCAACGATGTAATTGAGGCGAGTTGGTCTAACATGTTTGGAAAGTTGAACTTGAAATCCCTCTTGGTTTGTCACTTGATTGGTATTCATGTCCCAAATGGCTTGTTGGATATTAGTGTAGTAAAACAGGTAGCATGGTCCTTTGGGGGTGGTGGTGACTAAAATGGCAATCTGTCTTGGAACATCCTAGATTGCCATCGTATGGGTGAACATGGAATGGGGGCCAAGGTCAACAGGGAGTTTGGATTGGATGGGAAAAACAATACACAAAAGGCTTTGGGGGGGCAGAGGGTTGTGCACAATCCATGTCTCCTCTGGGAGATGAAGAGGTGTTTCTTGCGCATTGGATCTTCTTGGTTGAAGTAGGGTTTGCTGATTTACCCTAGCTAGGGCTTTTTAGATAGTTGGAGTTTTTGTATTGGGTTTGGGAGAAGGCTATGGTTTGTACTTGTACTTCATCTTGTGCTTATATATACAGTTTCCAACTGTCTGTATCTTGTGCAATTTCCAGACTTGAATATCAGCTGTGTGGGTTTTTTATGCATTGCTTTATATATGATTATGTTTTGCTGATTTGACAAAAGAAAGCAGGTAAATTGTCAAGTGTATTAACATCTAATGAAGAATATAAGGGGCTGATATCACTGCTTTAAAAGTACATTTTCATATTTGGTTTTTGGCTAATAAGTTGCCGTAGAAGGGACTGAAACTTATCTCATTGTTTTGTATCCTTTCTCCTTGAATTGCTGTGAAGTGTGGGGCTGTTTGAAAGTGAATTATTGTGATCCTCTGCTGCGGTTTTATACTTTAATTTGTAGCAGTCCTAAGGCTAAAAAGTTCTAGATCTAAGATCTTGCAAGCCTTTTAGGAAGAAGGTGGACTTTCAATTTTGGATTAATTGTCCGTTTGCATGAAATTTCAACATCTCTGTGCTTCCAATCCTTGATCCGAGAGGCAACAAGGGACAAAAGTATTGTGGAAATGTAAACCAAACATATTCTTGATTTTATGCAAGTCTTCTTAACCCACTACATTAGGTTTATGCAAATCTAAAATATCAATACAAAATTTGGAAGGCTAATTGTAATGAACAATAGTCATTTACGAAATATCCAACTTAAGGACAAACAATTGAAATCCATAAAAGTCTATAAGATAAATAATAATATAAATGATAATGAATAAATGAGTTGATAGATATATGAATTTTGTGACTATATATTTAGATCCATTGACTAGTCATAAAGGTGAAGGGTTGTGTCCTTTAGTTTATGTAATTAACACAATTATTATTTTTGATACTATTATGTAATATTTATTTATATATTCATTATGCTTTGTCCTCAAAGCATAAAAAGGTTGTCCTGCTTGTAATGCTTTTACATAATACTATGTTCTTGATGTTGTTATAGTCGGAGAAATGAAGTAGTACGATCTTTGGAGTATGGAATCAAATTATCGCATTATTGAAGGGTCAGTTCACCCTAGTTTGATCTTCTAGGAAATGTTTTTCTTGGGTTCTAGGATTGATCTTTTTGTATTGTGATTCCAAGAATGATTTCTATTTTGAGGCTAAATTGTATTGGAATGTGGAGTTGATCTTCTTTGAAATATCAATCAAATATTGACTTTGTTTAGAGTGATGTTGATACATTGATTGATTAAGGTGTTTGCTTTTGTGATAAGGATGTCGATAAGTTGCCCTTGCAAACATGATCTTTCCTTATCATCATCTTAGTGTTGTCTTAATTCACCTTTGGCATTATATCTTCTTCATGTACTTGCGTTTCTTTGCTAGTCATTGATATTTTATTAGTAGAGAATTTTGGATTTGCTAAGGTTTTTGTATCTGTCATTTATACTTTGACATCACGAAGATATCCCTAATTTCATTGGATTGATCATTGATTCTTTGTCTATCAATGATTCTTTGTTGGCAAGTTGATCTAATGTTTTTTGTTGTGCATTCGTTTCATCCTTGTGATGGTGTACTAGTGGCAAAGGTGAAGGTTTATGTACCTTAGATTATGTGGTGAACATTATTATCATCATCATTATTATTTTGTAATATTTATTCTATATTAATTTGCTCATCCCCCTCCTTGATCTAGTTGAATCTCACCTTATTTTGTGCACCCCTGTGCTTTCTATTCTTTTGTTGATTTGATAATATGTTCTAGCATGCCAACTTGTGCTTAGAGCTCAATGTTGAAAATGTCTTCCTTAACAACCTACTCCTTGTGCCATCTACTTTCTTCTTCCATGGTGGTCACTAATTTTCAGCTATCATCAAGATGGGTTTGTTTAAAAGTCTTTAGATATCTATCATTCTTCTCTTGAAAAAAATGAGGGATGCCTTCCATAAAAGCATCAAGCAATGTTTATCTAACCTTAGAATTGTACCTTCCATCATTTGTCTTGCAAGAGATTCTTTACCTTTGCTATCTCACCTTTTGCTAGTATAGAGGGCAGTTTTGAATTTTCCTCTTTTCTTGACACCTGTTGCCACTAGGATTACCCCAAGTTTCCTCGTCTCTTGGTCCCAATTCCATTTCAATCTCCTTGACATATGAATCATTAAATTTTTTGGTAGGCCTTAAGGGAGAACATATCATTTGATAGGCCTCGTGGAGAACATGGGGTTGAACTTTGACCTCTACTTAGTGTTGTCTATGCCTTTTTTGACAAATGATTTAAATATCCCAATGCGAGAAGTGTGCACCTTCCCAATATTACAATATATTCAATGGAGTTAAGTTGACTTACGACATTCAACACTCGGCCTCAATTGTAGTTAAAAGCACAAGCACTATTGAAAACACAAGCACAAGGAGTCCATGGGGGGCAAACATGTTGCTAGGGTGAATTGAACCATGGTGGGAGCAATATCAACACCTTATTTCACCAACTAGGCAGGTGCCCATTGATAGACCTCCTTAAGTCGTTTACTATCGTAAAAAATATCCATTACCCATCCTTGAGGGGTCATTGTATAACACTTGGTGGCACAAAAATAGATTTCGCTGCGTCCTCATATACGAAAGGAAAGCTTAATCTTTAAACCATTTAAACTTGTTCTGATAGAGTTCTCTTGAACTATTGACTTGTAGACAACTTGTTGCATACTAATACCATCCACTCTATACTTTGCACCATCCAAAGAGGCCTTTAAAGGCAACCCTTGATGATGTGTTGGTGCCTTTGGCAGATCATACATTTGAATGTAACCTTCTTATAGCTTGAAGGTTGCATCCTCTATCTTCCCAACAACTCCAGCTAGATGGCTTTTGGCAAACTCTTTCTTAGATATAGCTCCACACAAATTTTTGTGCAATTAATCATCTTACTTGCCTTTGTTTCCACCTGAGTCAATATAATTGCCAATGGATTCTCAATCTTTTTAAAAACCTCTTCCATCAATAATGACATGACAAATTTGGAAGTCGAACCCACACTAGAGTTGGGGTGACTTTCATTTGGATAGGGTCAAACTGAACAAATTAAGGTTTGATGCGAAGACTAAAGGACTCCAAAACCAAAGCCCATTAGCAAGGACATAGTATCTCTTTTCCTCATATTAGAATTTGACCAAAATCTACCCTTAGAAGAGAAGTACAAAATTCACCCCAAGATATCTACACATAATCCTCCACCTCTATGGTCGTGGCTTTGAGGCCATTTAGCAAGGATAGAGGCCCCATTTTCTACATACTTTAACTCCACTATAAAAGTACCGAATATTCTTACCTTCACACATTTGAGTCGAAGATACCTATACCGAATTCTTTGTCATTATTGTCATTGCTTGAGGCCATTGGATTTATAGATAGTGAAGAAGTTTGAGAATTATTCCAACACTTGAAACATCGAGCTTGAGTCCAACTTGAGTGAGAAAGCGAAAACCTCTAAAACACTACTGCTAAAAAGGTTAGATCGAGATGTTTTAATTGTCCTAGCAATGATTTGGGAAAAGGACCTACATCTAAACCATTAGCTAGAGACCTCGGGTATGTTGTTCTTGTCCAAGCGATTCTCAACATTTGTTAACAAGGGGCTTAGTGATAGAGGCTCACACCCCTGTAATTGCATATCTGTTTAGGCCTTGCATGTATCATTGCTTCTCAAAAAAATTATCAAAAAATTTTGGTATGCCTTAAGGGGAACATGAGGGTGGGTTTGGGTTGCTAATACATGAACATGTGGGTCATGTGTCCCCAATGGCATAAGTTCAACCCCTACCTCTAGGTGCTCCCATAGCTACCTTGAGGTGTCAAAAAAGCTCGAGGGAACAAAACCTGGTTAATCGTATCTACCTTTAGTAGAACACACAGGTGCCCCCATGACTACCCTAAGGTATCAAGTGAAGCTTATGAGATGGGAACCTTGAACAAGCGTGCACAATTCCTTATCTTCCTTGCTAGCCCCATTTTCATTAGGTTGAAAATATTTGTAGGGCTTAAGGAGAACATGGATGCGGGTTTGTATCCATAATATATCCACAAGGGTTGTTTTTTCTTGGTACCATAAATTCAATCCCTACCTCTAGGTGCCCCCATTGCTGCATTAAGGGGTTGAGTAAAGGTTTGTGGGAATGGAACTAAGTAAATGACTACCTTAAGGAGAGCATAGCATGGTAATGGACTTTGTCCCATAATATGTACATGCTGGTCATCACCCTTTGGTTCCATAAGTTCATCCCCTACCTCGAGATGCCTTGACAACTATCTCAATTTAATAGGTGTACCTTGCAAGGTTGGACCAAGATTGTGAAACTGCTCGCTTCCCATCACTTGTTAGGTGTTGGAACTCATTATTATGATCAGTGGAACACACCAATGACATATTTTAGGTGGTGTCCAAGTTTTGACAATGAAGTCATAAAATATGTAATGAATGAATTAGATGATGTTTAGAGTAGTAGCACTGAGTAAAAAATTTAAAATTTGTTCCTTCAACCATTATTTAGAACACTTGAAAATCTGTTTAGGGAAGAGGGGAAAGGAGATTTTAAAGTCATAGAAACTATTCCAAGATGCCAAACACAACGTGTTTGACTGTTTGTGACTTTGTTCCTCAGTATGTATTATTATGAAACGCACCCTGCACAACATGCCCTGTAGAAGAGAGGGAAGCTGACTAGACATGCATTGTCATCCTGCTACCATTCAGCCTTATGTTAGTAGGTGGGCCACTACCACTGTGGACACCCCCATTGGCGTAAAGGAGGATGGTATGTTGTGACTTATACGCTATTGTGGACTAGGCCTCACAGTCCATGTGGGATAACATATAAGAGGAGAGGAGATTTTATAGTAGTAGATGCCATTCCAAGATGACAAAAACAATGTATTCGAGTGTTTATTGCTCACTGTCTATTGTTATCACATACAATGCATCCTGTAGAGGAGTGGAGGTTGGGCAATCATGCATATTCATCCAAACTGGAAGAAAATGACGAAGATCTTTCAGAAAACAATGAACACAAGCAAAGCATTTTTCACATTGAATCCAAATAAATATTCATTGCCAATAAACATGCTGAAAGTGTTGGCAGTTTTTTTAATAATCTACAAGTGCAGCTGGTTGGGATTAGCTATATTATTCCAATATACAACTTGCACGTACTTCCTTTCCAGAAGAGATTGGTGCACTAAGCACCACATTTGGATTTATTATATCTGTTTTGAAAATATTGGTATTTGACCTGAAACCCCCAGTTGAAGGCCAATAACTATCGTGGACTCTTCCCTTGCTTTAGTTAGTTCATCACGTGATCCTTCAAGATGTCATCGCATGAGCCTTATTGTTAGCTTTGGCTTGGGCATCTTGTAGCTCTACTTCAATGTTTCAATGAATCTTTCTGTCATACGGTTTTTGGCCTAGCTTTCGCTTATTTTCTGCCTTGAGGGATACATTCCCTGCATAATTTGCATCTCAACAATAGGGGCATTCACCCATGGGTTCCCAGGATGCCCCTTCTCTTTATAGTTGAAGTATATAATATATAATGTACTATTTTTTATTTTATAACATAATACAAAATTAGCATATTGTAAAATTTATTGAATATTATATATTATGTGAATTAAAACATCTTTGTGTATATATAAGCTTAAGAACTACCAAGAAATGATATATATATATATATATGGTGAGGGTAAACACTTTTTTAGTTTCATATCTCTGCATTATCATGGTCCCAGTTCAATGTAGGTCGTTGATAAACATGACCAGAGCACACAATGTTCTAGGGATCTATATCCTTCAGGTTTGAACATGGGTTAATTATGTGGTGATGTCCCGTTTCAACAGTTAGATCACAAATCGAACAATAATATATAAAATTGCTCATATTATATTATATATATTTAATATTGTATTTTAAGTATCAACATGTTATACAATTTTAATATAATATACAACACCAATGAGGGCCTTTATTTGGTTCACTGGTTGTACTAATGGATTGTTAACAGCTCACAAGGGTTCCTTATCTAGTTGAATCCTGCCCCACCCAAATGTCTTGTTAAAAAGGAATGAGACCTGATGCAAGTCCCCAACAAATTTATAGGCACCCATTAAATTGGCACCTAAACAAAATAAGTTCTGAATGACATGTTAAAAAGCGATGAGTCCAAGTGCAATTCTCGGGTTGATTTGTTGGAATAGATACTTTTTAGAGCTGGCACCTAAGCTGAAGGAAGTCCCAAATGGCATCTTTAAAAGGGATGAGGCTGAGTACAATGGCAGACTAGATGCCCCTTAGACCTGGCAGACTGGCACCTAAGCCAGATAAAATTTGTGTTTTGTGGTGTGACCCCCAATTTTGTAGTGTGTTTCTTGAAGCAACTTCCAAAAAAAACTATTAAGATTTTTAGTTTTTTTTTTTGCTTTTTTGGTTCTCATCCCTTGAAATCTATGGGGCCTCTTCAGTTGTCTCCAAAATTTGTTCCTTTGACCATCCTTCCCACAACTTGGTGAGTCAGAGTTTTTTCAAATGTGCAAGTACAGGGTGAATTTGGTAGAGAACATATACCCCGCCTGAGCTGACGGAAGTTTGTGTTATGCAGTGCAACCCCTAACTTCAGAGTGTTTCTCAAAAGGACTTGCAAAACATATTATAATTTTTTTTTGTATTTTTTGGCATATCCTAAAATTGGGGGGCCTCCAGTTGTCCGCAAAACTTGTCCCTTTGACATCATGTCCCCAAAATTTGAGGAAACATATAATTTTTCAGATGTTCGAATATAAATTTTCAAAATTCTAACTGTATCCTATTGGAAAAATTGTTCTTGTGATCCAATATGCGTTGTATATCACACCAACATATCTCCCAGTTTTAAATATTCTAAAACTGTTTCCATTTACAGAATTTTTTATAGTCCAACATAAGTTCAACAATTGTCTTTCATTTTCTTCCATTATTTTCTCTATTTTTCTATAATCTCATACTCTTCTGTTCATCCCGCTCCCTTTCTGTTTTTTCACATTCTGCTAATCTACCTCTCTGAGGCATATGTGAGTTCTGCTGGAGTCTTCCAGTCCATTTCCTTTTGTGTCCTTAGAAAACAACTTTTTTTGTGTGTTTTAATTCTTTATAAGCTTTTTCCTTACTTTTAAGTTATCTTCTTCTGTTTCTCTTCCTTCACATTCAATATCCCCCTTGGTGCGTTAGTTTTGAACTTTTATTAGCGGGCAAGTCTACTGGATAGATTTGGCCTGAGTGACGAGTCATTTATATAGTTAGTTTTTCTACAACCCACTCGCACGAGGTCACAAAGATGTACCTACTCTAAATGGCTTGGATGCAAGGCCATTTACCAACCCAGATCAAGCAGTTATGTGCCCATTCTTTGGTCCTGAATGTTTGGAAAACTTCTGTTGATTGCACTTGGGTTCCACTTAAACGACATTATTAGAGTTTGCATTGGTACATTATTAGAGTTCATCTTCCACTTTTCTTCAGTCTTCTACTTTTGGTGCTGTGTAGTGGTTTCCTTCTTTTCACTTCCTTTTTCTTAAGCATCTATCTTTAGTTCTTGTTAGAGTTCACCCCTTTTTTCTCTGTTCAAAAGAAAATTTATTTGTTTTTCTTTCAGTACTTGGGAGTTTCATTTGGCACTCTCACATTGCTATTGTCATTTCTTGTACAGTCTAGTCCCATTGATTGAATTTGGTCACTTATGGACGTTAATTGAATTTATCTTATCTTATATTATCTGTCTGGGAATTTGGGTTGATAACTTGAAAACTTCTGATAAGAAATAAATATCTAATGTGTGATGCATATTGGGCTGGCAATATTTGATGGCTTCTATTTCTTACAGGCTACAAGTAAAGCAATTCATTATTCATCATTCCAAGTCCATTGCACAATGAAACCCTTTAGAGGAAGCCAAGAGGTTTGGTCTTCAAAATGTAAGGTTGACTGTCAAGGTTGCCAATGATGACATCCCATTCTTACTCTTTCTTTGATATATTTGAAATTTCGGCAGTGACCTTTTTTGTAATGAAACACAAAAGTGGCTTTAAATTTCAGCAGTGACTTTTTTGGTATTGGAACGCAAAAGTGGCTTAAAATTGTGGCAGTGACCTTTTTTGTATTGGAACACAAAGTGGCTTTGGCAATCTGTGATGATTTTTCTGAGCAGCATCGAGAGCCATTCTCTTAGGAGAATGGGGCCACCTGGTCCGGGACCACGGTGAAGACTCAACCCAATGTTGAGTGACCATTCTGTTGAATGGTAGATATTTGGTCTGGGACCATGATATAGACCCAGATCTGCCTTGGGTAGACTCAACCCAGTGTTGAGTGACCATTCTGTTGAACGGTAGACATCTGGTCCGGGACCACGATGTGGACCAGTTTAGTATTGGTAGACTCAGCATAGTTCTGAGTAGCCATTCTGTTGGAGAATGGAGGCACCTGGTCTATTACCAGGAAGGCACTGTAAGCCCTAGATTTGGTCTAGGCATGTGTGACACTCTAACCCTTGATCTATGGGCTTTGTGTACTTCTCCAAGGATCAGCTACCCTTGGTTAAGTTACCCTAGTACCTGATCTTGGTTTCAAATAGAGTGTGTGATAAAAGCATTAGTAACTCTCTTGGTTTATGATGATGTACTTTGAATGGAATAAAAACGACCACAGGTGATGACCACAGGGGCACTTGGAAAAAGGCTAAAGTCAAAAGTCAAAAATACATACGGACCTTTGGACCATAGGAAAATGGAGGAAAAGAGACCACAGGTGAAAGTCAAAATTAAATAAGGATTTTTGGTAAAAGTCAAAAATACATAAAGGACCTTTTTAAAAGGTAAAAGTGAAATTAGGAAAAGAATAAAATATTATTATTTTAGCTTTCCTAATTTTAATCCACTTATAGGTGACTAAAGGCTGTAAAAGAAGATCAAGTCATTTCATTATTAGACATTCACTTGCTCACACAGGTACTGCTGCTCCTAGAGATCTATCAGCAAAACCCTCAGCTAGGGTTTCTTAATTTTTCTGTCTTAAGGGTTTGCTAAACCCACATCTTCAGCAGTCACGTTTATCTCCAGATCTCGGGAAGCCTTCTCCTTTATCTTGGGCAGTTTTTTTCACTTTCTGGGCAGATCGGGCAACTGAGTTTTCTTTTTGGGCAGCCTTCTTTCTTTCGTGGGAAGCCTCCATTCTTCTCTGGACAACCCAAAATTGGCCACGGGCTGCTACTGCAGCATACTTGGGCTGCCTTACAGGCCATAGGCTGCTACAGCAACACTGGGTAGCCTTGTAGGGGCCACGGGCTGCTACAACAACATACCTGGGCTGCCTTACAGGCCACAGGCTGCTCAACAGTAGACCCGAAAGCCCATTTTGGGTTGGCCCTAGGGTCTTGGGCAGACCCTAACTGCCCACAGCAGTAGATCTGCCCCTTGGGCAGATAACCCACATTTTCAGGTAGCCAAACAGAGAACAACAGATCTGTACGGATCCGTACGGACGAGCAGAGGGCAAGTTTTTTCGGGCAGCAGACAGACACTGACAGAGATCTGGGCAGCTGATTGCGCCGAGAGGCGCTCTACAGCCCAGTATGGGGGAGATCTTGTAACGTGATGTAACGTTACTAACGTTTGTAACATGTCGGCAAAAAATAATAGTGATAGTGAATATTATGGGAGAGATCTTGTAAGGTGATGTAACGTTTATAACTTGTCGGCAAAAAAAATAGTGATAGTGAATATTATGGGGGAGATTTTGTAACACAAAATAAAAAATAATATCACTTTCGTAAAGTTATTTTTATTAATAAAAAATAAATTTTCTTACAGGCCAAATAAATGTCGGCCACAAAAACAATGTAATATGGGGGAGATGTTGTAATCTTCCTACCTAACAAAACAATAAAAAAGTAAAAATTTAATTATCCGTAAAAAAATATGTGGGTCAAGAAAAAAACACAAAACAATGTTGGCCTTGCACATGGTTTTAAAACTATGTGCACATGGTTTTAAAACCACGTGCAAGGCATTCTGAACAACTCATGGTTTTATTGTACATGGTTTAGGAGGGCCTTGCAAATAGTTTTAAGACGATGTGGAAGGCCTCCTAAACAACCCATGATTGTAGGAGGGCCTTGCATATGGTTTTAAAACCATGTGTGGGGAAATGATGCAATGTTCGTTCTTAACAAAATAAAAAATATTATATGGCGGCCATAAATAATATTAAATATTAATAATAATAAAATTATATGTGGACCTTAAATAAAAATATATGTCTTTTGGTTTGAATCAAATCAATGGATACCTAAGAAGAGGTTTGTACCTCGAGAGATTTGATCCATCTCGGCGCTTGATAGAGCCTAGGATTTGGATCTACGCTGGTAAAGATCCAGTCAGGTAAAAATAAATTCTGGGCAGCTGTCATCAATTTCTGGGCAGTCATTTTTGATTTCCGGGCAGGCCCTTATTTTTCTGGGCAGATCTGATAAAAATTAAGGAAGACCGCTTTTTGAGCAGTCTTGATCATTCTGGGCAGATCTGGAATTTTGGGTGACTAGGGTTTGATACCCTTGTTCTGTTTTTTGCTGAGAATATTTTACTGTAAACTGTGGTCAAACCCAGATTGGGGTTTGAGGAACTTTTTGAAGATTTTCCTAAGCCATCTCATTTACGAGATGCGCTACTAATGCTTTTTGGGGTTTTTGTCCTTTGAAGGTTTCCCCAGTGAAAAACTCTTGTGTCCATTGTGCTGGTGTGATGAATGTTGTTTTACTGCACTTGTTATCTGTTCAAGTTAATCTGCAATTTGTTTTAAGTATTTATGCTAATGCTAAAATTCAACAATCGGAACACAATTCAAGATATTTATAATTTTCTTGTTCTATCATACTAGATTAAAAGTACCTAATTACCTCTACTTGCCTGATAAAAGGATCTACAGAGTAGTTGTATTTTCTGAGGGGCTATACCAACCTAAACACCTTTATAATTGGCACATGCAGACTGGTTCTAAGTTAGGTACAACATACCTTTTGGTCTCAAATCCTGAGTTATCTGGTCCACCACCTCAGCGGAGACCACCGCCAATTGCAGTCAGTACACCAACACACTCTACAACAAAGCTCCCAAAAACTCATTCTCCTCTATACACTACTCCTTCACAGCAATTTTCCATGGAAGAGGAGATTGATTTTGAAGACGAAGATGAAGACGAAGATTCAACAGCAGATTGTGTCGCAAGGCGCCGGTTGAGTGATGCCACTGATCTTGTATTAGAGTTGCCATCTTTTAAATCAGGTAGTCTAAATATGCATTGCTTGTTCTGTTATCTGTGTTGTTCATATTAGTCAGTACATCATGAAGAATAAATCAAGTAATGCTATGATATGTGGTAATTGATTTGTTTGGTCGAGATGTAGACTGCCAATATGCATTTTACAAACAAGTCATGAAATGGATTAAAGGAAATTAACATGTGGGCTGATAATAGCATTGGAACTTGAAAGTCTAATGAGATATATCTTCTTGATTGTGCAGGTTTATCAAGTGATGATCTTCGGGAAACAGCTTATGAAGTATTACTTGCATCTGTTGGGGCTGCTGGGTAAGGGATTCTTTTGGCAGTTTTTTATGCTTTATCATTTATGCAATATTGTGTTTCAAGTTAGGCAAAAATTTATAAAAGACATACGACAGTTATCTTGCTACTTGTTGGCATTTATCTTTAACTCAAGCAGTGGTCTCATACTTCCAAACAAGGAAAATAAAAAGGAGAAAAAATCAAAGTTTATGAGGAAGCTCACTGGTAGCAAGAGTGGGAAGCACAAGCCTCAGCCTCAAAGAGCAACAGGCCTAACAGGATTACTCAATACTATGCGTGTACAAATGCAGGCAAGTAACATGCTATCTTGGTTATTTGCCTTCATTGTTGTTATTTATGGTATAGTGCGATTGCTATGTGTCTTGCAGGATGTACAGTGCTAATGATCTGCTTTTGCGTGGTTTTATAAAAGGGATTCATAGCAATAATATAGTCATATCATTAGGCAAATGATCCTTTGGTTTTTGCAAATTATTTGTTTGACTAAATCTTTATTTTTTCAGATTCAAGTTTGCATCTTTTTTGTTCCATGATCTTAATTTTATCTTTCCTAATTCATATTTGAATTTTGCTTGTAGTTGTTTATTTTAGTGGCCATGACATGTATTCCCAGTATCTGTGGTTTTTAATTATGTTAAGCCTGCACCTATGCATTTTCCTACAAAGGCTACCCTGTAAGTGCCAAAAGCACCATTCAATGTTCATTACTGAATATTTTGCATGCCAAATTTATTAATTTTGAATTAATGTTGACTGAAATTACAAGAAGAATGTGGGAATTGTCTGAAAGCCTTATTTAGGTAGAAGACATTTTTTTTACAAGCGGTCAGTTTTATTCACAAATTAGGGTACTTTTTCCATATATTTTCCATATTTTAATGGATTCATCTTCTTTTAAAAAAGGCAAAATCCACAAATTCCTTGCCTGAACTCCTACTTTTTCAAGTGTTAATGCAGTTTTGTGTAGGAGAATCTGTCTGTGACATCTTATCCGTCAAGATGGATCCTTGACACTTTCCATGGTGCAGATTGAACTCTTAAAAATATTCATACAGTAATGCATACTGCTGACATCCTAGATCCTCAGAATAAGGAAATACTTGTGGTTTTCAACTTTCAATCCAACAAAGTACATCTTGATGTTATAAGTGATTATAACCCAATTATTGGAAGTACCTTTATGTCAAGTAAATAACAGAAACTTGCTTTACTTCAGCCTAACCTGTTCCAGTAATATTGAAATGAATTATTGCACCGAGAGTAGTGAGGTGTTCTACAGCCCATTATGGGGGAGATATTGTCACATAACGTAACGTTATGTAATGTTACCGAATATAAAAGGTAATTAAGAAAAATCATGTTGGCTCATAAAATAAAAAATCAAATAAAAAAAATTCATGTCAGCTCATAAAATAAAAAAATTAAAACCAACATAGATCCTTCTTAAAACCAAATCTATCAAGGACCCCAAGAGGTATCAAATTTCTTGTGTAAATTTTTTTTTGTTGCACCGAGAGTAGCGAGGTTCTCTACAGCCCAGTATGGGGAGATGTTGTCACATAACGTAACGTTATGTAATGTAGTATGTACCGAATATAAAAAGTAATTAACAAGATAATGTCAGGTCATAAAATAAAAATACCAATTAAGATATATTTTCTTTTTTGACATGTACAAAATTTAAGATAAAAACATATTTACATCTTGAGAAATTGGATCCCTCTCAGTGCTTGATAGATCCAGATTTAAGATAGATATATGCTAGAAGAAAGTGCTTTCCAAATCTAAACACAACATGCATGCAATATGATTAAAATTTATGACTGAAGATGTTTAAATGCTTTGCTGGTCAACCAACTGTTCTATTAGACATTTAAGAAAAATTGAAAGCCACGTTCACATGCCTCGTCTTCTAATCAAGAGTTTAGCTACAACTAATCTGTAGGTAATCGGCCATGTGTGTGGGTACTCCTTTATATCAATTACATACAGAAGAGTTTAGAAGTTATGAAATAAATATTGAAATAGTCATTTAATGATCAATTGTTGATAGTTCTATCCTTCACTCATCTGTATTAAAGTAGCACTAATCAATTGTTGACAATTCTATCCTTTACTCATCTGTATTAAAGTAGCAACCCCTAACAGAAGAGAACTACAACTTTGAATGCCATTTGATGCCTCTTTTTTATTTTTTTGCAAATATAATATTGCAGAGAGCATTGACATATTTTTGATTAGTGTTTTTACGGATGCTCCTTATACTGCAAACTGGAAGTAATTGGCATGCATTTATGCAAGTTTCAACTTTTCTTAGATGGGATACTGTAACTTAGAGTGTTTCACACGAAATCGCCTATGTTTGAATTTTTTCATGTCTATCCAAGGGTTTCTGTAAGATTCTCATCTCGTTGCTTCTCAAAAGAATTTTGTCACATGGTTTATTGCATGTGTATCTCTAGCTGAATTTTTAGGTTTTTTCTTTCTCCATCATTCATGCGATTAAGTGATACCATTTACTGTAGATCAAAACATTTGTTTTTATCTGTTAGATTTTGCCTATGTGAACAGAACTGTTTATTTGAAAAGCACGTGGTTGTTTACTTACAGATTTCAGAAACAATGGATATACGAACAAGAGAGGGTTTACTTTCTGCTGCAGCAGGTAGAGTGTCCAAGAGAATGGACACTCTTTTGGTCCCTTTGGAGCTTTTGTGCTGCATATCACAGGCTGAATTTTCTGACAAAAGGTCATATTTACGGTGGCAAAAGCGACAGGTGATAAATACGTTTAGCCGTTTAGATTAGTTGCTTACAGATTATTTTTACTCAGTTGTTATCTTGCTGTATTGTAAACCACTTGCTTGTCTTTTATTTGTTTTAGATAAAAATTCTGGAAGAAGGTCTTCTAAATCATCCTGCATTTGGACTCAAGGCTTCTGAGGGTATGGAAGTTGAATTCAGAGCCCTCTTAGTGAAGATTGAAGAAGCTGAGGTACATGCTTATGAGAGGTAACTCTCCCTGAATGTGTTTCAAAGGAGGCCAATAATTAAAGAATTAAATTTTAAAACCATGATCTAACACTTTGCAGTCTGAATTTATTCTAATACTTATCACAAATTTGTGATTCATTTGTGTTTCAACTATTTTGGACCCATAATGAGGATGTCTTTTCATTCATGATCTCAGGGGCTTCCTTCTTCAGTGGGTTCAGCTCAGCGGGCAGAAGCCTTAAGAGCTTTGAGAAGAGTTGCCCTTGAACTTGTTGGAAGACCTACCCGAGTTGATGTATCAGGTGAAATATGCCACTGGGCAGATGGCTATCATCTGAATGTTCAGCTATATGAGAAGTTGTTGTGTAGTGTTTTTGACATTCTGGATGAAGGGAAGCTACTTGAGGTTAGTTATTAGTATTTACTATTTAGTTGATTCTGCTTCTAACGTGGATTTTTATTTTGACAAAATTTAGCAAGTAATTTCTAACCTGGATCAATATTTCTTCACGGCATTATTATGGTAATGAATCTGTTGTGTGTTTTAATATTAGTTTGCAATTTACTAGGAAGCAGAAGGAATCCTTGAGCTCCTGAAGTCAACATGGCGAATCTTGGGCATTACTCAAACTGTCCATGATACATGCTATACATGGGTACTGTTTCGGCAGGTATACCTAAACCTGAGTCAATCTAAACCTGCTTTCTTAATTTATGGTTATCCCAAATGTTGGGAAGGAGTAACCATTTTTGTAGATTAAGTACCATCATGTGTGCAATAAAATAATAGACTCAGATCCTACCTTTTGTGGCTTTTGAGTACTTATAAAACATCTTTTGCACCTCTATTATGTCAGTTAGCATCTCAGACGCTCATGTGTTATTTACAAGTTATATACCTGATCTGTCGAGTTATTGTGTGTAAGATCTATATTATCAGCCTCCTACTTTTGTAGCCTTTAAATGGAATATAATATTGTATCAGAATTAATATCGTCAATTTTGGTTTTAAAATTGGTAAAGCTTAGTGTTAGTTTCCTTGTTGTGTAAGAGATAGACAGGAAGATCTAAAATCACCCTCCAAATTGATGATTGATAATTGGGACATCCAACATAGAATTGGATTAAAGACTAAACATGTTAGTTAGTATGGTAGGCTTATTTGATACGTAGTTGGAATAGTGGGTTTAACGATATATAACTATTGGACCACCATGGCAGAAGAGTGGTAATAAGATTTTGTTGGTAATAAGGTCATCTTAAGGGATGTGGTAGGCCTTCAGATGATCTGAATCAAGATGTCTAATCATATAGAGCTNTGTATGGATCTCAAAATCCGTGCCTACAAAATTGCCTCGGGATTTGTGCCCATGATTTTTTTCTCAAAAATCGTGCCCAAAAGTCTGCCTCGAAAACCATGCCACACTTTCTACCTCGGGATCCGTACCGTACGTACTGTACGAACCAACAATAAATACTGTTGTTTCCTTCCTCGAAATGCATGCCAAGAGAAAATCGCTGTTGCTGCTATTTTTCTCCTCTTTCTCAGAAATGGCTCACTCTTTTCTCTCAAAAAACAAAGTGCCTCTTCACTTGGAAACTTTACTTTTTGGTGAAAAATTTAGGTTGAATGAAAAACCATCTAATCCTAGGGCTCAGATTAGTCTAGATGAGTGGTTGTGATTAAAATCACTTTTCTCCACAAAATAATTAATTTCACTCACTTTTTAAATATTTCACATAAGGTGCACTTTTTCTCTAAAGTGCAATTAATGCTCATCTCAAGTAATTAATATGAAGTCCAAGTGACTCAAAACCCTTTTCCTAGTGACTTAGGCAAAAGTCACTTAGGGGAACAACTCGTAAGTAAATTTCAGAGTGGTAATAAGATTTTGTTGGTAATAAGGTCATCTTAAGGGATGTGGTAGGCCTTCAGATGATCTGAATCAAGATGTCTAATCATATAGAGCCGACTTACAAGTTATAGGTGTAGAATTTTCTGCACTTTCCCAACCCGGTTTCCAACTCCGTTTTAAAGCATTGTTTAATGCCCAACCCAATTTGTTTTACTGCTGCAAATTAGATTTTTCTCATAAACAATATAGGACTGAAACACAAGAAAAGTTTCTATTGCATTTTTACTAACAACAAATAAACCACATTCAAAGATAAATTTTAGACAGTATTTTTGGTCAAATGACCTAGGAAAAACCCCAACCTCCGGGGAAGACCTATGAGAGAAATTTTTATTTTCAATGGACAGGATTAATTTTCAGGCCAACTTATCTCAACCGGATGAAAAATATTCTGCCTCGCTTTTCGTGCCCAACAGAAAAATGCAAACTCAACATTTTTTTTGTTTTTTGCCACGATTTTCGTGTTGTTGTACGGATTGTCTGTATGGATCTCAAAATCCGTGCCTACAAAATTGCCTCGGGATTTGTGCCCATGATTTTTTTCTCAAAAATCGTGCCCAAAAGTCTGCCTCGAAAACCATGCCGCACTTTCTACCTCGGGATCCGTACCGTACGTACTGTACGAACCAACAATAAATACTGTTGTTTCCTTCCTCGAAATGCATGCCAAGAGAAAATCGTTGTTGCTGCTATTTTTCTCCTCTTTCTCAGAAATGGCTCACTCTTTTCTCTCAAAAAACAAAGTGCCTCTTCACTTGGAAACTTTACTTTTTGGTGAAAAATTTAGGTTGAATGAAAAGCCATCTAATCCTAGGGCTCAGATTAGTCTAGATGAGTGGTTGTGATTAAAATCACTTTTCTCCACAAAATCATTAATTTCACTCACTTTTTAAATATTTCACTTAAGGTGCACTTTTTCTCTAAAGTGCAATTAATGCTCATCTCAAGTAATTAATATGAAGTCCAAGTGACTCAAAACCCTTTTCCTAGTGACTTAGGCAAAAGTCACTTAGGGGAACAACTTGTAAGTAAATTTCAACACTCCCTCTTATCGAGGAAGTTCTTCTTCACCACACCCAACTTGTCTCTGAAGTGAATAAACTTGCCTTTTCCAAGAGACTTCGTCAGGATATCTGCAACCTGCTCATCAGTGAAAATATACTGCAATGTCATTGCTCCTCTTTGAACATAATCACGAATGAAATGATACGTGATCTCAATATGATTTGATCGGTCATGAAATACTAGATTCTCAGAAAGCTAGATGCAACTCTGATTGTCACAGTAAATCAATGTAGGCCTCAACTCCTGATCAAATAAATCAACCAACAACTTGCGAAGCCACAGTGCCTCACAACTGGCATGACTGGCTGCCATATACTCAACTTCTGCAGAACTCAAAGCAACGGACTTTTGCTTCTGACTGAACCACGACATTGTTGCCGAGCCCAAACTGAAACAACATTCGGAAGTGCTCTTCTGGTCTGCCACACTGCCTGCCCAATCTGAATCTGTGAAGCCAATCATTTTGATCCCATCTGATCTCCTCTAGTCCAGACCATAATCCACTGTCCCTGCAAGGTATCTCAACACATGTTTCTGCCCAATCTGAATCTGTGAAGCCAATCATTCTGATCCCATCCGATCTCCTCTAGTCCAGACCATAATCCACTGTCCCTGCAAGGTATCTCAGCACATGTTTTGCGCCTACCCAGTACACCCTCCTAGGCTCCACCATGAACTGATTGAGAGTGTTCACTTCAAAACACAAATTTGGCCTAAAGTTGACCAAATACATCAAGGAACCAATGAGATGACAATATAGTGTAGGGTCCACCAACTCTTCCTTAGAAGCATGAAGCTTCTTCTAGTTGGTGACCATCGGTGTAGACATCGGCCTGCAATCCTCCATCTGAAATCTCCTCGGAATATCAACTGCATACTTTCCCTGTCCCACGAAAATATGTCCTGGCTCCTGCCAAACCTCCAATCCCAAAAAATAGTGCATCAACCAATGTCCGTCATCTCGTACTTTGAAGCAAGATCTTTTTTACAAGCTGCAATAGGTCTCTCTCTTCCCATGACAAATAAGTCATCCACATACAACAAAAGAATGAGCAGATCATCTCCAACCATGATGAAATAGAGATTCCGATCTGCCTCACTCTTTTGAAAACCCATCTGCTGCAAGTAAGAGTCAATCCTGGAGTATCAAGCTCTAGGAGCTTGCTTCAGCCCATACAAGGCTTTCTTCAGCCTGCACACATGAGATTCTCTCCCATGAATCTCAAAGCCTTGAGGCTGCTCAACATAAACCTCGTCTTGTATGATTCCATTGAGAAATGCGGTCTTCACATCCATTTGATGGATCTTCCAACCCATTTCCTTAGCAATGGAAATCAATGCCCTGATCGAAGTATAATGAGCAACCGATGCAAAGGTTTCATCATAATCAACTACCTAAACTTGTGACAACCCCCGCGCCACAAACTGAGCCTTGTACTTCTCCACACTACCATCTGCAACATGTTTTAGCTTGTAAAGTCAATGGGAAGTCACAACTGACTTGCCCTCAGGTATTGGAACTATCTCCCAAACATCGTTCTTCATGATGGAATGATACTCTTCCATCATGGCATCTCTCCAAACATGATGCTGAGAGGCCTCTCAGCATCATGGACTAGTCTTCGTGATTCATGTTTTACTGCTGCAAATTAGATTTTTCTCATAAACAATATAGGACTGAAACAAAAGAAAAGTTTCTACTGCATTTTTACTAACAACAAATAAACCACATTCGTCAATGGGAAGTCACAACTGACTTCCCCTCATGTATCGGAACTATCTCCCAAACATCGTTCTTCATGATGGAATGATACTCTTCCATCATGGCATCTCTCCAAACATGATGCTGAGAGGCCTCTCAGCATCATGGACTAGTCTTCGTGATTCATGTTTTACTGCTGCAAATTAGATTTTTCTCATAAACAATATAGGACTGAAACAGAAGAAAAGTTTCTACTGCATTTTTACTAACAACAAATAAACCACATTCAAAGATAAATTTCAGATACAGTATTTTTGGTCAAATGATTTAAGGAAGAACTAGTGTTCCACGGGGACGCGTCCCGCAGGGTCGGGAATGCGTTTCCATGTTTCCTGCGTCCTGGGGACTTGGGGACTCCTGGGCGAAACTTTCCCTCCCCAACCATGCCCCAGGGAATTTTTTTTAATGTTTTCCCATTATTTTCACAGTTTGCAATTCCTACTTGGTACTACTTAGAAAATAAACTGATATATTTAGTATTTACAATGCACAATCATTAATATACATCAAATGAATTATTATTTTTGATATTTTATTTTATTTTTATAATTTTAGAGACGCCCCCATGTCCCCCCCGAATATCCTAAAATTTGGGGGTGGTCTCCATGCGTCCCGAATGTGCGTTTCCCCGCTCCCACGTCCCCTCGTCCCCCTGTCCTGGAAACTCGGGGGAACATTGGGAAAAACCCCAACCTCTGGGGAAGACCTGTGAGAAATTTTTATTTTCAGGAAAAATTTACAACAATGGACAGAAATAATTTTCAGACCAACTTATCTCAACCAGATGAAAAATATTCTGCCTCATTTTCCGTGCCCAACAGAAAAATGCAAACTCAGCAATTCTTTGGTTTTTTGCCTCGATTTTTGTGTTGTTTTACGGACTGTATGGACTGTCTGTACGGACCTTGAAACCCATGCCTGCAAACTGTCTCGGGATTCGTGCCCATGAATTTTTTTCTCGAAAATTGTGCCCAAAAATTTGCCTCAAAAACCATGATGTACTTTTTGCCTTGGGATCCGTACTGCTGTACGGAATTCGTAACATACGGACTGTACGGACCAACAATAAACGATGCTGTACCTTGCCTCGATTTTCATCCCCTCTTATTGTTGTTTCCTTACTTGAAATGCGTGCCAAGAGAAAATGGTTGCTGCTGCTATTTTTCTCCTCTTTCTTAGAAATGGCTCTCTCTTCTCTCTCAAAAAACAAAGTGCCTCTTCACTTGGAAACTTTCCTTTTTGGTGAAAATATTAGGGTGAATGAAAAGCCATTTAATCCTAAGGGCTCAGATTAGTCTAGATGAGTGGTTGTGATTAAAGTCACTTTTATCCACAAAATAATTAATTTCACTTAACTTTTTAAATATTTCACTTAAAGTGCACTTTTTCCCTGAAGTGCAATTAATGCTCATCTCAAGTCATTAATATAAAGTCCAAGTGACTCAAACCCCTTTTCCTAGTGACTTAGGCAAAAGTCATTTAGGGGAACAACTCCTAGGTAAATTTCAACAACAAGGTCGAAATCTAATACGTAATTCTTAAAGGTTGGGGTCTATGCTATAAAGGAATCCAAGAAACATTTAGCTGAGACATTTATAGAATTTCTAAATGCATACATATATTTCTTTAAAGGACTTGTAATGTGGGAATTAAACCTTAGTTTAGAGAAAACACAACTCTGAAGAGAAATTATGATCCCAATTGTTAGATAATTAATTATAATGGTCATATTTAGCGTTTAGCCTTAATAAGATTTTATTAATATGTTGCACTTTTGTCATTATGACTCACTTTAAAATAAGGGAATGATATAATTACAAATCATTACCTAGAGTTAATTAATGAATATGTTATGAGTCAATCGAGTATATTTCTCTCTTATTTTGTCTGATATTTTCTATGTATTTTTGCTGGTATCAAAGCTACAAAGGAGGAAAGTAGAAGGTGTTGAGGGATTACATCAGAGAAAGATGGATTCGTGGGACCCATAGTTCTCTATAGTTCAGAGCTACGCTGTTGGGAGCAAGGAGCGGAAGCGAAAAGTGAAATTTCCAAAAGATTCCGTTTTGGGAGCGTTTTTTTATATAATACATATTTTAATATATTTTGATGCATATATATTAAAAAAACACGTATTATGCCAACTTAGCTATAGAAACCATAGATATAACCATTTAATACACATATAACATCAATCATCTAGGAATTATGACTTGTAGCATTGTCATCAAATGATCAATCACCAAAAACATCAACCTTCAAATTTCAATATATAATATTTGCCATCAACAAACTCTAGATACTAACAGTCTAACATATAACATCAACCATGAAATGAAACAAAGCATCATCATATCATATTCAATGAATCAATACCAAAGAGTTGTAACATCATAAGATGATAAGAATCAAGACGCAATCAACAATTTAAAGTTCAAACTTCAAAGTAGGCCATAATGTTTACAAAATAGGCCATAATAAACATGAAATACAAAGTACTATGATACTATCTAGTAATCTACTAAGTTTTCCTCTTGCCAGTAGAAACTTCCAATTTTTTTTCTCGTTTTCTAGGTGGAATAGCTGCTGGAAGTGATTGTGGAACATGAGAAGAAGATGAATGGCCCCCACAGATTGTTGGACGTTGTAAAGCTAAAGGCAAAACTCTTGCATCTGGAACCCCGCTGGTGGTTGGGGATGGCATCTCTGATGTATGAATTAGATCACCCTCATGATCTCCCAATAGTTCATCCTCTAAGCACTCTAATGCAATGGCTCCATCCTCCACATTAGCCTCCTCTGGATTGTTGTCCCAAGTAAAAAAGTTCTATCATTCTTGGCTGCTTCACAATGATGGGACAAGCGCTAACATGTTGGAGTAGTATAAGCACTAACCAAAACACCCCCTACTTGTCGGAATCCGGCAGAGCAATTCGTTCTAAAATGACAATGTAGATGCTTTAAATCAAGATTTCGGCTATTTGGGTCATTTTAAAATGGGTTATTTGGACTAGAGCAACTAAATCTAAGTACATAAATTAAGAAATTGCGAAAATAACAGTTTTCATGAACAATTGTAACCGGTTCTATCCAAAATTCGTCGGAAAAGCAGGGCGTTTTAGTTGTCTTTTATCCTACTCGTAGCCTCTTATGGATTGTTGTCCCAAGTAAAAAATGTTCTATCATTCTTGGTTGCTTTACAATAATGGGACAACAACTTCATGTTGTAGTGCACATAAACCAAACTTTCATCTCATTCTATATTCAAACTATTTCTCTTGACGTTGTGGATGACGCTATAGGTGCTCCAATACCTCTTTGCAAAAGAACTATTGACAACCTAAGAAAGCACCCTCACTTCCAATTTATGCAAATATGTGGCACCATTGCCATACATGTTCCACCAACGGATAGGATCCAACCTCTCTCGATCTTTGGTTGCATGCAAGGTACCAAAGACTCCATGTTCATTGATGTATTGGCTCAATTCACTCCGTACTTGAGCACACTCCTCATCATCAAGGACCAACTTGTCTAATGCAAGCATATACCCATTTTGCACCTCTAGATTTGTGTTGGTCTTTTTCCTAACTCCACTGCTAGGTGCAGGTTGGGCCAACCAAGATGGAGAATAATATTTTGGGGTAAGGACATATGCAAGGGCATTGAGTGGAACATTCAAATTATCCCACCTTTTGACCACATGTTTATGAATATGGTCATACAAGATTGCATCTCTTTGCTCAACAATGTCTTTGATTTGACCAAGCATGCTATCATTTTGCTCATACACCTCCCCAATCACCGGCTGATCTGTATCTGCAAAACGAATCATATTATAAACGGGCTTGGTGAACTGTAGAACATATTTAATCTATGCCCAAAATTGACCATCAAGAACAATGTCCTACACCTCTTGAAAGTCATGTCTATTAGATGCGTTTGCAACTCTGTCTTTCAATCCCTGCCATGAATCACTTGAGACCATACTAGCCAATGCTTCTCTTACCTTCAAAAGCCTCTTGAAGGCGAGGTAGTAGCTAGCAAATCTAGTCTTCGCAATCTTCAATAGCTCCAACCTAGAGTGATTGCGAAAAATGTGGTGGGCCATGCTATGATTGGTGATAAATTTTATCATTTTCTTACCTTTCTTGTACAAGGCACCAATCCATCGATAACTAGGGTCCTTCATCTTAACAATACCATACGTCAAAAGGTTCAATGTGTGAACCAAACACCCTGACCAAAATATGTTGGGATACTTATCCTCAATGATTGCTCCTGTTGCCTTACAATTAGCAGCATTATTTGTGATGACTTGAATGAAATTGTATGGCCCAATCGTTTGAATGGTTTCAAGTAAAGGTTGTGCAATATTAATACCAGTCTTGCTACGATCTGAGTAGTCATGAGATGAAAGGAAGACCGTGCCACTAGCAGACACACCAAGAATATTTATCAATGGCTTGCCTTTAACATTTGTCCATCCATCA
This sequence comes from Pseudotsuga menziesii, assembly GCA_001517045.1. Taxonomy (NCBI): domain Eukaryota; kingdom Viridiplantae; phylum Streptophyta; class Pinopsida; order Pinales; family Pinaceae; genus Pseudotsuga; species Pseudotsuga menziesii. Next base: position 1,199,383 of record LPNX010712623.1, on the reverse strand, counting down.
GATACAATTTAAGTC
>LPNX010712623.1:1181354-1199270 GCA_001517045.1 Pseudotsuga menziesii | reverse complement strand
TATATATATATATATATATTATAGACATATAGATCCAAACTTTTACAAATATTCAATATAAATCAGAATCAATGCACGTTTAACATTAATAATTACTAAATTAGTATTACACATTTACAAATCAAATCAGTAATCACAATGAGATTACGAGGCACATAGATAATTCATGATACAATAACTCATTATAGTCATAGATCAAGATGTCAATACTCAGGAGTCAAAACCATATTTCTCATTAAGTCACACAAATCAAAATGTATATTGTATTACATAGATGTCAGAATGCCACTGGCAAATGCCAAATAGACCAGTATTGTAGTAATAATAAATACAAAAAGGTGTAGATTAAGATGGAAGAATGAAGAGTCTCATCTATCAATAGTCCTCGTCCTCCATGTCGGAATCACCAAACTCTTCACTGCTCTCTTCTTCTTCTTCCTCCTCCTTCTCCTCAACCATTTGAGGATTAATATCTGCTGGTGTTGAGGATGACCCCTCCAAAGGATCACTATCATCAAATGTCATCGGTTCTAGCACTGGATCATTAAGATCTAGGTTGGCTAATGCCAACTCAATATTGCTGTCCAAACCCATATCATCAGGAAATACATCCCATATCTTTGTCTTTCCCTTCACCCACTCCTCCCTCTCCCTGTAAATAAGACGAAGGTTGGTGTGCACATACACCATCATCTTTGCTCTGGACTGTTCAAGCTTGCTCTTCTTCAAATTGTACAAGTTGCCATATGTGCTCCAATTCCTCTCACAACTAGAGGATGATGTAACTTGAGAGATGATCCTCAAGGCTAGCTTCTGTAGAAGAGGGCATGTTTCTCCATGAGTTGCCCACCAATTATAGGGCTTCTTAACTCCCCTGTCTCCAACCACATCGTAGCCTCCAAATCTCCTAGTAGCAGTGGAAAACTCTACAAAGCCCTCCTCCACCTCATCAAGTAAGTCTCTATCTTGAAATAGCTGCCTAAATGCTAGCTTCCTCCCCTGTGAAATCTCTCCATCCATGTGAGGAGGGACTTTATGTGAGGGCCCACCATTGAGCCATTCTTGACTATAGAACTTGGGGTTCAAGGAGTGGGCCAAGCAATGCAAAGGTGTGCAATTCTTATCCCACCTGGAGATAAGAATATCTTGAATGGTGGACCATAAGTTCTGTTGATGTCTCATACTCGGGACACTCATTCTCCATAACAATGGTCCTCATTCTCCATGAGTGGCTCCATTATCTTAATGGTAAGATCCACCCTCTCCCACCAAACATCATCTAATACTGTGTCCTTCAGCTTTTTTGAAGCACTTTGATCCGTCTTTTTCTAGAAAGACCAATACTCTGAAATCACCATGGACTGAAGAGTGGTTTTGACCTCCCTCAACGTCTTGAGCATGATGAATGAGGAAGCAAACTGAGTATCTACAATCTTCAGCAATGAAAGATGTGTACACTTTGTAGACGGTGAGGGCATTTTTGTGGTTTTGTACAAAGTTATGGTAATGGCGTGCATCCTTAATAATGTTTCCAATCCATGTCACATCTGAAGCAATGGACTTGAGTGTTAAGTTCAAGGAATGGACAATGCAAGGTGCCCAAAAAATCTGTAAAAGCAAAAAAAAAAGTGTAAATGAGTCTACAACACTAACAACTCAAATCATTAAAATGACCTTTCCCCTAGATAAATTTTGTGATAAATTCAAAGTTCAAACAATGAGCAAATTAGCAATGAAAGGTGTCCAAAATGAAAATACCTGTGGATATTTAGTTTCCACAATCATGCTAGCGACCTTGCAAAAAGGAGCATTGTTCGTGATTATTTCTACACAAGAATCAACACCTACTTCTTCAATGATTTTGATGAATAACTGAACCGTAAAATGTGCATCCTTGTATTTCCCAAGAGCATCCACCGCTTTTAAGAACACCGGTCCATTTTAAAAAGATACCATGAAATTGATGAGTGGATGGCGTGCTGGATCCGTCCATCCATCGAAAACAATACTCACTCCCAATGAGGGCCATGTTGCTCTAATTGGCTTAAGAATTTTGTCCACCTCCTTCCTTGCCTTAACCAACAATGTGGTTCTAAGCTTCTCTGAACCAGGAGGCACATAACCAGATGGAGCTCGTTCATTGATACTTAGACACATCTCAAAAAGCAATGGTGATCGTGCAACATTGAATGAGATGAAGTTGAGGTAGAAAAATAAAGCAATGGTGAGGTCCACCTCTTCTCGCGCCTTGTAAGTTTTTTTCTTAGTTTTAGCCACTGGTTTAAATGTCAAAAATATTCAGTGTTTAATTCCCAACCTAGAATTTAATGAAGGCCGGAAATTTCCTAACTTTCAGATTGTTTAAAATACTCCTAAAACATACATTTAATGACAAAAAAAATTTAAATGCACACCATTAAATTTTCAGACACAGTAAGTTTTAGCAAACATGCCCAGGAAAAACCCACAAGGGAAAACCTGTTAGGACAGAGAGTATTTTTATTTCTTACATAAAATGGAACAAGTACAATAGAAAGTACATCTTATATGTACTGCATTAAATCCACTCAAAACCTCCTCGATTTATGTGCCAAAATGTCGCCTCAATTTTGTGCCAAAACAGAGCCTCGATTTTTGTGCAAAACAATCCCTCGATTTTTGTGCCCACGGCCTAAAAATATGAGCAGAAATCTGTCTCTGATTTTTGTGCAAAAAGGTATAGTTTGTATAGACTGTACGGACCTCGAAAACTGTTCCTGTGTATAGCCTCGATTTCTGTGTTGAGTACGGCCTCAAAATCTGTGCTTGCCTTCTCGAAATTTGTGCCAAGACTTGCCTAAAAAATCATGCCCTCAAGACCTGTGCTATATGGTCACCTCGAGATGTGTGCAGTACCAAAAAACTTCACCTCGAAATTCGTGATGCCAGGAAAAATGATCCTGCCTCTCTCTTCTCTCCTCTGCTCACTTCAATCTACAAAAGTGACTCAAAATGCTTCCTTGCCTTTTTGGTGAGAACCCTAGAGTTCATCTAATCCAACGGTGTAGATTAGATGAGATGAGTGGATGAATTAAATGCTCATAAATCTCATTTAAAAATTAAATTCACTCACCTCACTTAAATTTTCCAAAAAGTGACTTTATTCTCTAAAGTTTAATTAAATGGTCACCTTAAGTCATTTAATGCAAGGGTCACTTTATTTTCCCTTTTTAAGTGACTAAGGCTAAAGTCACCTAGGGGAACACTTTCCTAGGTACAAAAATCAACACTCCCTCTTACCGAGGAAGGTGTTCTGCACCACTCCCAACTTGTCTCTGAAGAAGACAAACTTGCCCCTCCCCAAAGATTTCGTCAGAATATCTGCAACATGCTCATCAGTGGAAATGTACTTTAAAGTCACTGCTCCTCTCTGAATATAATCTCGGATGAAATGATACCTGATCTCAATATGCTTTGATCGGACATGAAACACTGGGTTCTCAGAGAGCTGGATGCAACTCTGATTGTCACAGTAGATCACTGTAGGCCTCAGCTCTTGATCAAATAAATTCACCAGCAACTTGCGAAGCCACATCGCCTCGCAACTGGCCTGACTGGCTGCCATATACTCATCCTCTACAGAGCTCAAAGCAACAGACTTATGCTTCCGACTGATCCACGACATTGCTGCCGAGCCCAAACTGAAACAATATCCGAAAGTGCTCTTCCCGTTTGCCACACTGCCTGCGCAATCTGAACAATCAACCTGATCCCATCCGACCTCTTGTAGTCCAGACCATACTCCACTGTCCCTGCAAGATAACACAACACATGTTTTGCGGCTACCCAGTGCACCCTCTTAGGCTCAACCATGAATTGACTGAGATTGTTCACCGCAAAACACAAATTTGGCCGAGAGTTGACTAGATAACATCAAGGAACCAATGAGCTGACGGTATAGTGTAGGATCCACCAACTCTCCCTTAGAAGCATGAAGCTTCTTCCAGTTGGTGACCATTGGTGTAGACATCTACCTGCAATTCTTCATCCAGAATCTCTTTAGAATATCAACTGCATACTTTCCCTATCCCAGGAAAATATGTCCAGGCTCCTGCCAAACCTCCAATCCCAGAAAATAGTGCATCAACCCAATGTCGGTCATCTCGTACTCTAAAGCAAGATCTTTCTTGCAAGCTGCAATGGGTCTCTCTCCTCCTGTGATAAATAAATCATCCACATACAACAGAAGAATGAGCGGATCATCTCCAACCATGATGAAGTAGAGATTCGGATTTGCCTCACTCTTCTGAAACCCCATCCGTTGCAAGTAAGAGTCAATCCTGGAGTACCAAGCTCTAGGATCTTGCTTCAGCCCATACAAGGCTTTCATCATTCTGCAAACATGCGACTCTCTGTCATGAATCTCAAAGCCCTGAGGCTACTCAACATACACCTCCTCTTGTATGATTCCATTGAGAAATGTCAAATGCAATTTTCCCATTTATAGGGACATTTTCTCTGCTTGTGTTGTAAATCAGTACATAAGGTACAGTTTTGTGTGGCATGGATTGTTATTAGCATGACCTATGATTACATGTGGTTGATTAATAGGATCTACTGCTTGCATACTAGTAATTGGGCATGAGGCGTGGTATCTGAAATCAACTTGGATGCTTTTCTTTATTCACGTTTTCATAGTTGGCTTTTTACTAAATTATCATTTATAGTTTCACGATAGTATGCCAATGTTATTTCGATGCAGTTGTCATAAGCATTTGGACTCATGTCTATACACCATATGTCTAGAATCTTTTTGTAAATCCTGTCTTTCTATCTGGTTCATGGTTTAGAAAGGATCTGTATCGAAGTATGCATATCCAGACAAGCTTCTATTACCTATAGAATTTAATTTTGGAATTCTGACCCTGAATTCACGTTTTCATAGTTGGCTTTTTACTAAATTATCATTTATAGTTTCACGATAGTATGCCAATGTTATTTCGATGCAGTTGTCATAAGCATTTGGACTCATGCCTATACACCATATGTCTAGAATCTTTTTGTAAATCCTGTCTTTCTATCTGGTTCATGGTTTAGAAAGGATCTGTATCAAAGTATGCATATCCAGACAAGCTTCTATTACCTATAGAATTTAATTTTGGAATTTAGATTCAGTGAATTTAGTTTTCTTCTATTTCTTAAGTGACGCCATATTTAAATTTAGGAGATTCTAATCCTTTTATTTCAGTATACATGGCTTCTTTATATGATTTGATATTAACACAGTAGGAGTTCAGCATGTTCTGATAAGTTGGTATGTTTGAAAGTTTGTTATGACAGGGGAGTCTGCCCTTTTACAACATGCAACACTGCAGATGAAAAAAATTGCATCAGATGGAGAACGGAGTACCCAAGAAAGGGCATACATAAAGAGTCTCTTTTGTTCAGTGGAAAATGCTGATGGTCATCAGGAACTAACTTTTCTGCAGTCTGTTCTCCTACCAATCAAGAAATGGTCCGATAAACAACTTAGGGATTATCATTTGATGTCTTCTGAGGTTTGTTGGTATACATGCCATTTCCTATTTCTGTAGTTTTTCACTGTGCATGTGACAGATGCTGATAAAATATGCAGTCAATGGTCATAATGTAGATTTTGTGGCTAAGTATTTCTTTGTTATAATGTGTCTATCTCATTTCGTAAATGCTACGAGGCTTTGTCTTTGTTAATTATTTAATGGACAACAGACTAGGCAATGGAGACAGTTTTCATTCTAAAGTATCTAATATTTCTAATATTTCTAGAATCTAATATTTCTAAATTGCAATAGTTATCAGCTTTAATATCTAGGTGTGATCCCAGGTAAGAATTATTTGGGTGTTCAAAAAAATTGTCTTTTGAATAATTGTAACAACATACTTGGATTTGTTGGTGTTAGTGCACACACACAATCACAAGATAGAGGAAGAGAGAGACGGAGATTAATGGAGATGATATATTATTGCTAATTTATACCCTTATTGAATTGACTCCTCTTTTCTCTCCACTAGCTACTAACACTAAATAATACAATATGTGTACTCCATGTTTTCATTCATGCTATTGTCTAGTTTACCATATTTTTATTTTTATTTTTTCGAGGCATCTGCTTTGACTTGAATTACCTATCTGCATGTATTTTGTATAAGCTTGTCTTATTAAAATAAAGGATACTATTGGGGGATGGCTATTCGTTACTCTACCCAGCGTCTCTTACAAGATTTTGGCCAAGGTACTTGCTGTTTGGATGCATTGGGTTGCTTTATGAATTGTTAGATAGGAACATATAGGATTTGTATAGGGCAGGTGTATCCTTGACACAATGATCTATGCAAGGGAGGCCATGGATTGGGCTAGGAGATTGTCCAAGAATCTTTGTTTGTTAAAATTGACTTTTATAAGGCATCTGATAGGGTTTGTTGTCCGCCGATTGCACACCAGCAGCAGACATCTAATGAAAGCTGTCTCCTCACTTGAAAGTGGGAGAGGCGTGACTTTGGGGGCAAGCACAGAGCTAGGTACTATCACCTACTCCTAGCTTCTCCGTTTAGGCTAACTCCCAACGAAGCCAAGGGGGGTAGTCCCTACAAGGAGTTTTCTAAGGCTCTTAAGTTGTTAAAATGTTTTAATTAGTTGTGGATGCGGATGGGTGTTATTTAGGAGTTTATTATGATTTAAAGTGTTTGTTTATTAAGAGAATGATGATTAATCAGAAGCAATCCACGTTGCTAACAAGAGATTACACAGATAAGCAAAACTTCCAGACTTCTAACGAAGTATTCAGATATAACAAAGAACCAGTGCCTTATGGAGTCAATAAAATGCGTGAATAAAACAAAAGTCTAGGAATTAAGCTAGTGAGTATTTAGATTAAGCGAGTGCTCTTGGTAGAGTTTTAAAAGATTTTAATGGTGATCTTGCTTAAAGTGTTTGGATATCTTAACCGGAAATACCTTCAGTGGCTCTGTTCGAAGACATGACGGACCTATTTGGGATCATAGCTAAGTGTTCAATAACTTAACTAACTGTGCCCAGTTTGGGTTGCCCGACGCCCACACTTGGAATTTGCCCACTTGCCTCAGTATTTGATCGAAACAACGTGGGTGCGTTGGTTATGGGGTAAAAGTTTTAATTAGGTTACCCTTGAGCGAACTTTAACAAGTCCGTTCACCGTTCTGAGTACGAGCCCAACCCGAAAGTCGACAAAGCATAGTAGATGAAGGATGATCAACAAAGTTAATTAATTATGGGGTGTGTGTGTTGAAAGTTTTATTAAGTTAATTAATTAAACTCTCCGATAGAGAGCGCACTTGACCTTGTCTTATGACAGAGGTTCAAGAGTCTTATCTAATCTAAATGAGACTAATGCAGAGATTATGCAATACTAAAGATGCTTTGCAAGTTCAAGAGTCTGTCTTAATAATTAATTGATTAAACAGTATGATGCGCAACAATTAAAATGAAAATGATTGATTAAACTCTCCGACAGAGAGCACTCTTGATCCACTTTATGGTGAGATTCAAGAGATTTATGAATGTTAGGCAATTGATTTACTTATATAAAAGATAAACAATTAAGAAATAAAGTAATCAACTTAATCAATGAATTATATGTGATGGACTAATAATGAGTATTCTACGAACAATATGTAAATATTATGAACACAGACACATTTAATCCTAAGCATATAAAAAGATGGACATAACACAAGCTTCCCCAAATGGGGGAGGATGAGAGTGGGGACTTAAAAACCCCACTCAAACAAAAGATGCTTTATTAAAATTATACAAATTGCCTTTAGGAATTTAATCCTTGAAAGGACTTTCAAAGGAAAGTATACAACTCTATTATTATTGCAACTTGCGTAAAAATGAGAGTGATTTACTTTTACTTGGAGCTTTTCTTGAAACTTGCCAAAAGGGGAAAGAAGAAGTTTGAATGAGAGCAAAAGAACAAGGCAAAAGAAGGCTGAAATAAAAGGAAGCGGAGGGGAAGAAAGAGGGAAGGCATAGAGGAAGTAAAAAACAAGAAAAGGGAGGAATAGGGCAGTGAACTATGAGGCCAAAGGCGTACACGAAATGATGAAAACGGGGCAGCAAAAGAGAAGGAAGGTGGCTGTCATAAAAAGTAAAAAACAGGGCAGCGAACAAAAATGAGAAGAAAAGGCCTAAAACGAAGTAGAAGAAGGCCCAAAAACTAGGGCAAAAAGAGGTAAAAAATGGGCACAAACTAGGGCACAATAGGGCTGTCCAAAATGAAGAAAATGAGTGGTAAGAAAGAGTAAAAACGGGGCAGCGATGAAGAAAAGGTAAGAAAAGACAAAACAAAGCAAGGAGGAAGCAAGGAAACAAGGAGATCAAAGAGCAAAGAGAGAACTAGAGGAGGGAAGTTCGGTAACCAAGAAAGTATTTAATTTATGGATGGAACCCAAGAGAGAGAGTTAGACTCCCAGCTTTCTTTTTGTATTTTAAAGAAGAAGATCCCTGTAGGTCCTGCAATGAAAGTGTTAGACTCAAAAGGTTGCTTGAAGCCTGGGATAGAAGCAACTGAGCTCACACCCTTTTTCAACCTGTGAAGCCTGATAACACACTACAACTTAACACAAACGTGAGATCAAAATAACATGCTAGTATGTTAAGAAAATTGAATCATGATCAACATTACGTATATACTGATTACTCATGTCCATCAAGATACTAATCTATTTCGCATAAATAATCAAATTGAAACTACAAATGATTGTTCTACTGTGCCAACAATGACCTTCTTGAGCTAACAAAAAACGATTGATCTCATACAAGCATTAAAGAAATAGGGGTTAGAGATAATGTCACCTCAACCATTTAGAAAGCTACCACATCCAAGAGCTCATAGACCTCCAAAGTCGAATCTTTATTAACAATTCAAAGCAAATGCTTAATACAATTTTCTCAGAGTAACTCTGCTACAAAAGTCCATCCTAATAGAGCTAAAGGAGCCTCTATTTATACAATGAGAGAGTGCTAAAACCCTAAAACCAAATCACATAACCTGACCGGCTTGGCCACCTAATAGAGAAACCAAACCTAAAATGAAGAGCTGGGAGTGAGGGGAGGCCTCCACCTAGGCAAGGCGCCCCCACTCCAACCTTGATCACTGCAAACAAGCCACCAGTGCACCCACACGTGTGATGACGCCTTCAAGGAGAGAGAGGGGTGTGAGACTTAGGAGAGACGCTTGGGATGTTGGTAAACCACCTTTTAGGTCTGGATGCATCCCCTGCTAGGTTTGGGAAGCCCACTGATGGTGTAAGCCTCAGTCTTTACCTCGATCAAATCATCGGACCAATGAGTGCTCTCCATCTCATTCTTTAGCTGGAGATGCCAAATCTGATAACTGAATATAAATTAATTGTTCACTAAATGCTGATTGAAGCTCAGTTATGACAACTCCAAACATCATAAATGCCCAATGAGATGTCATTTAGCCTTTTATTTCGCTGAATTTGGATTAATTTGGAGAGTTTTAATTTTCTCCAAAATAATCATTTTTTAATAAAAAATCATTTCTTTCCTTGAAAATGACTTTATTGAAAAAAAGGGTGTTATGTGTTCGATTGATGATCCGAAAGTTGGCTCTGACTGGCTGGCCGATCAAGAATGATTTTTGGCTTAAGGTTAGAGCCTTCAATCATTGAATTCGGGGTCCGGATGACCGACACAAACGGGTTTTTTCCATTTAATTTATGGAAAAATTAACCCAAAAAACTTAGGAAAATAATTAAAAAATTAAAAAAATTTAAAAAATAATTTTTTCCCCGTTCGAAAAAGATTTTTTCGAATTTTTTTTATATGTCCAGATGACTTAGGACAAGACCATGCTCTACTTAAATAATGCCTAGTAGGTTTATAATACTCAGTTGGGCTCTAATAACCCCCCAAGGCCCATAATTCAAAATCGGGCATTTCAGCTTTGGAGGAAGTGGGAGAAAACCTCGTCAATTATACTCGACTATAGGCAAAGCATAATTGTCAAGAGCAAAAAACTCCCTGGAATACCTTAGTTGAGATTCTACGTCTCAGGAGACCGAACCACTCAAAAATACCTTACTAGCACATTTTATTACAAACCCCACGGGGCCATGGTCAAATTTATTCAAATGAAAAACTGACTAGCCAATATTTGCTAGACATGAAGACGGATCAACTGATACACTGGAATCAAACATTGAACATGTTTGTCAACCGACGGCTCCTCAGGTAATCCAACTATGGTACAAAAAAGTGGATAACAGGGTTGATTGGTCCTTTATTATGGATATGTTTCACTGCCTTGGATTTGGTTCCAATTGTTTTGCCATGATGAGCACTCTCTTTTCCAATGCCTTAGCCTTTTTTCTGTGAACAACATAGTGATTGATTGCATCCAACTTCATGATTTGATTAGTCAAGGATTTCCTCTTGTTGCTGTTGCTTTGGGTTATTTATTGGAGTTGGCTAAGATGCAAAAAGAATTTATGGTATTTCTCTTTTGAATGGGTTTTTAGATGGTTAATAACCATTTTGATGATGATTCTCTTTACTGTGTCAGGGTGGATTAGGAACCACTGGAGATTACCAGTGTTTGTTTGGATCTCTTCTGTAGTACTTCTGGATTGGTGGGTAGTGAGAAGAAATCTGACTATTGGCTAGTTGGGATTGATGCCACCTAGCTTGGATCCCCTCTCTATGGATTTGGGTCAAGCTCAAGGTGATTATTTAATAGCCAGGGATCCCGTTTGGTAGAAGTCTTTTAACTGTGGATATGTGGGATTGGTTCCCATAGAAGCATTAATGAATGCTTCTCATATAGCAATAAAAGAATCTACCTTATGCAGGTATGTTGATTGTTGTTTCACGAATTCTATAGGCTTCCCACATTTACCATGTTTCTTGCTGGTTCTGTAGCAAGGTTCAATTAAGGAAATTGGAGTAGGTTTTGAGTTTTTCTTGTGGTCCAATGATGGTGGTGATTGAGGACTTCCTATGGGCCCTTGCAAGGTGTTTATCATGAGCAAGGAAGCTTAGTTTTGTTTCAAGGGAAACTCTATTTGCATCGAATGTTGTTTAGCGATTTGTGAATCCATAGTACTTGATCCCTTCTTTGGCATATGGGATTGCTTTAGAATTACTGCATTGTTTACTATTTGGAAGCTATGATGCAAGTATGTTTTCTTTGATTAGTTTAGTTCTATTCATTGGTTTTGTCATATTTGGTAGGAAGAGGATAGTTCTATGTATGCAATTGTTCGCTAAAGGCCATCTTTTGATTAAGGATGCCGGAAACTAGATGCCATAGCATACTTTGACTTTATTTATGCTTTAATAGCATAGAGGAAGAGGATACGGGACACCAATGGATATACCCTTATGCTTTTATGTTCATCTTTGTAATTATCTACTTCTTAGTATAGGACATATTTCCGGAAAACAAAAAAAATCTGAATAGGGGAACATTTTAGACCTTGGAGGATGTTGACGGCATCATAGTAAGAAACAAACATTACTATACTGGTATGGTATTGGCTGTTAGCGCTAACTGCAAGAAGAGCATCTCTAGCACATCTTGAACGACCTGATTGATTACTTAGATTTGATTGATTTGAAATAGATGGCGGATTAGATAGACTGGGTTTTTGAAAATCAGAATCAAGGACAACTCTCAAACCCATGCACTATCCATGAAAGAAGGCAAATGAGCCCAATACTCAGATAGAGTGAAAGAGGGGAGAAGAGGAGAAATACACTTGTGAATACATCGATTTCACATCTTGCTCAAATGATAGATCCATAAGATTGAATATTCATTAACCAGAAACACTTTATGATTGTGAACACAAATACTTGAATGAAACTTATGGAATATAAGCAATCACAGTGATTTCTTCACTGCTTAGGAATTTATAGATCATGGATCATTAATGTATCCTACATCAATAATCATTTCATTCCAATAAGAAGAAATAAAGATGAACACGTAAAGAGACACAAACTGATACCGAACTCATAGAATCTTCAATAATGAAACTTAGGCATCCATTATGTAGTCCTGAATACAAAGATTAATAGCATAGGACTGCCTCCAAAGCCCAAAACCGAACTCCCTATCCTGTTTCCATCTAGTCTTTTATAGATACAATGATTAATCTTAAAACAGATCTAAGATCCACCAATAAATGGATCGAGTCCTATCTGATACATGAGAATAGCAAAATTTGATTTCATATCAGATTTATTGATTTAAAACATAAAATCTGTTAACAAATCTTTAGATCCACTTTTTTAGCTTCATCTTTGACTATTCCAAATCTTGGATCTAGATCTTTCCTTGGGCACATGACCAATTTTGGGAAGTAGACAAGCATGCATTTGATGGCCATTTATGATTTTAACATCCTTCTGGACAGGCTAGAAACTCCAAAAATGCAAAACTATGAAAAATTTCCACCTACAGAACTTTCTGATTTTCATGTATGGAGGGCTCTGCCGGAAATTCTGAAGCGCTAGTTTTCCTGTAACTGACAGTTCAATAGTTTGTCTTAATTTCAATCTGAACTGCTTTTGAGATATCCTGTTGTTGCCTTCTGATTGACACTAACTAAGACTGAAATACTTTCCAAGGAGCTCCCGCAAGGCTTAATTACACATGATGTACTACATCTCTGCTAGAATTCTGAGTTTGACCTGTGGAACTAATCCTTGGACCGTTGATCCTTTGCTTTGAGATGTACAACCTTAAACTCATTTGCTCCCAGCCGTCATTTAATCTTTGAGCTGCTAGAATTGAAATCTGTGATTGCCTGCTAAATTTGGGCTTTTGGATTATTCATCGAGAAGGTTCAAACTTTTCCTCTGCCCCTACTTTGCCAACTATAATCATCAAATAATTAAACTCTGCCTGGGAGTTTATCTTTGACTGCTGATCTTTCTTCAACAAATTTAAGACAAATTGACTAAAATTGATTTGGAAATAAAGTTATGGATAAGTCTCAAGAGGATTTTACTTTTTAAGAAAATTTGCCATGATTTATCTCCTAAATTGGAGGAATTTGTTGCTGACCCAAAGTCTTTCACGAACTCTGCCATCTTGTAAAATCGTGACCATAAATTTAGAAGATCGGGAGTCCACCGTTATCTTGTTGAGGATATTTCATGCTAAACTTTACTAAGTCTTTCTCACATTCACCATTTTATCTTCATGCGTTTGATCTTCTTCAAAATTTCCAGGAAAATGATAAATACAATATCCTTATGAATAAATTTCCCAAAATATAAATAATTTCTTCTTTATATCCATAAAACCATTTCTTGTTTTTACCCATGGTTTTGAAAAAGTTTTTACCCATGGTTTTGAAAAACAATCCCATGTTTCCATAAATCATGGAAAACGGTAAACTGTTTCTTGTTTTTGCACATGGTTTTCATAATCAAAGTTTAATAGTTTATAGATAAATAAAATTATCCACATACCAAAATACTGAGAAAATAAACCCAATTTAGGATTTTCTCAGTCTTATTTTCTGTGCATATCTCGATCCATAAAAATCTTCTACATGAATACTTCTCCATAACTGCCTGCAGCAAATGCTTTTGCAAACTGCTGGTTTTGCTGCCGGATTTGAAGATCTTCCCTAAAATATACCAGATTGACTTTGAAGCCATGAGAATTCTGGCCAATCCCTACACAATTAAGCGGAATCTCAAAAAATTTAGCATGTAGATTTCAGTACTAACCTTGGCTGTCTAGCCAATCCCTACACAATTAAGTGGAATCTCAACAAATTTAGCATGTAGATTTCAGTACTAACATTGGCTGTCTTCAACTTCCCTATTCCCAACCTCTTCATTGATGTAGTCTACTTGTGTTTTCCTATTTCATGGTCAATATATATTATTCATACTATTTTGAAACAGGGGATAATTTTGACCCCAACAATGATAGAACTATTATGATGGTGCATACTTTCTTAAACTTTATGCCAGGGTCTTGTTATCTCCTAAATAAATTAGTCTTAAATAGGTCAGACTCAGAATTTTTTTTGTGTAGTAAGCAAGATTTCAGGGCACATTATGAAAGATTTTTGTGTTTAATAAAGTTTGGAACACCTTGTACTCTGTTTTTTTCCATTAAAAATCAAAGTTTAGCTTTCGGTGGCTTAGGAAAACATCTCAACTGTTCATTAGCCACCGAAAACAAAGCTTTCGGCACCTTACAAACAAAATCCAGGGCTTCCAAGCCATCGAAAGCTGACGTTTTTAATGTGAAAAGTCATCTTTTTAGAATGATGATTCTGAGCGACTGGAGAATCATTTTACAAAACGCTTGGAGGTTTTTGTTCCTAACATGTCAGAGAACAATAACTTCTCTCAGTTTTCCTATAGGTGTTGCCGATTTGGAGAATCAAATCCATCTCTGAGCCCTAATTTTCGGATCTCAGAATTTCCCTGTTTGACACATGTTTTTGAAATACAGATCTCGGGCAAATGAAAACGAATTTCAAAAAACTGAGAGAGGTTTTTGCTCACAACAAACCAATATACAAAAACCTCTTTCGGTTTATACACAGGTGTCACAGATTTGGAGAACCAAATCCATATCTGAGCCGCAGTTTTCAGCAGTTTGGCCCAATTTTTGGGGCAAAAGATGACCTGTCAATCCTCTAGGTGGCATTTTCGACCTCATCTATCAGTCCATGAAGATTTGCTGTAGATGTTTAAGAGTTGGAAAATTAGGTTGTCCAAGTTGCAAACAAGGAATTCTAGCCCTCAGCCTCAATCTCACTAGAAGCTGGAAATCCTAGCAGAAGTGGAAATGAGCCTTTTTGGCCCAGAAACAACTTGTGATACTGCTGCCAACCCAAACCCTAGACAGGTTGCAGAGACATCAAAGGGACAGTTGTCACATACCCCAATTTTGCAAAAACAATTTTATATTATTTGAGGACAATATGTTAAATTTTATGCCAAGTTGTAATTGATGACTCAGCGGGTCAAAGATATTTAATGTAAGTCTGAATATATTATTTATAAATAAATAAATGAGGAGACAACATCTTAGGAGAGTTGTTAAAAGAGTGTTTACTGGTCAAATTGGTGGAGGAGACTGGGTGGAGAGCAAACTGACATGTGGCAGCATCCTCAAACCATTTTCAACTATTGCAGGTGGCAACCTCCCTACATTTGGGGTCATGATTCCCCAAGAAAGTGGAATCAGAGCAGATGGCTCAATTAATGAAAATTGATCCCAAAGGCCTAGGCAATCTTTATAAAAATTCCCATTGAAGAGAGCGGAGGCTGCTCATTCTAGAGAAGTGATCATTCAGGTTGAATGAATGTACTTCAGAGAATTTCAATGGAAGGGAAATCTGGAAAGTGTTTGAGGGGATAACTGCTGATTGATCTAGTTGCAGCTTTTAAGCTGAAGATCATACTGCTGAGAGCAGAGTATTTTATTGAGATATTGAACTAGTCAGTTGACAGAGGGTTCTACTGTTTGCATTCTCCACCAGTTCTCAGCCAAGAAGACCAAGAATAGGCTCGGGGGTCCTGAGGAAGCGTTGTTTGAGCGCTCTCAAGGAGATTGGTAGGGAGGAACGACCTCTTAACGCTGTTGTCATCTGTCCTAACTAGGTTCTATGTTATTTTGTTTTATTGTGTTAGTTAAATAAATCTTAGCTTGACTGGTATATGAATGTTAAAGTTCAGTTTGTGAAATGTTAGAATTAGTATTTTTATTAGATTGTTTAAGAAATGAAGTTGATTTAGAAAAGTAATGCATTAGGAAGAAAGTAAAATTTCTAGACTGTGTTTTTCCACACCTGGAAACCAGGTCGTACTCTAGCACAGTTAGAATGTTTTAATTAGATGAAAGAAATTCATAAGAGAATGAAAATAAAGACAAGATTCTGTATCTGTAGTGAACAGAGTAATTTATTCAATGTTTAAGTTATTATGAAAAGAACAATGTTATGGATTTATTATGTTTACTGTTTTACTGAATATAATTAAATCAAATGTTGGAAAAGAAATAGAAAGACTACAATAGAGTTATAATAAAGCAACATACTGATAGAAATAAAAAAAATATAGAAGATACAGTTAAGTATCTAAACAAGGTATTAACCACATTTAATTCTTTTATCTTAAACTATTATTTAATATAAACTAGAAGAGGATTAGGTTTATAAAACCTTTATTAATAAAAGGTAATCAAAGTTACAGAGTTAATATTTAAAATCTTTATAAAAATCTGAATCTCTACGTAGTCACAGAACAATAAACAAACATAAATATAAAGGTAAACAGTAAATAGAATAAAATTAAGAAATTACCTATCTAAGAAATAATTATTTAACAGACAAATTCATAACCTGTACAAGTTAAGCCTGAGGGTCGAAGCCCTAGTTCTTCTTTTATTTTTTTATAAACGTAATCGTTAATAGCAAAATAAACAAATTAATCTATAAGACTATAAGTTATGCATTAGATTGGTTACAGTCTTATTTCAAGAATTCATAGTATATTTATAAACTCTTTTATTTTTAAAAATAATTCATAAACAGATTAAATAACACCAATAATCTTGTAATAACGAAATAAGGTAAACAGAAACCAATGATAAATCTTTACAAGGGTTCCTTTCCAGTAAACCCTAGCTACTTTAACCTCACTGATAAACATAAATTTATAGATTTTATTTTTCAAACTGAGTTACAGCCTTTTACAATAACTATATTCATTTACAAGAGAAATCATTAACAGTAGGTTTATTTTACTGACAGTGAAGGAGAATAACCCAATTTACAATAATATCATTTATAAAACAATGTATAAATTATTAGGGTATTCGAAACAGAGATCAAGTAAAACCATGAAGACAAGAGAACCCCCATAATTTAAAACAAACAGAGTATGATATTACTTAGCCATAAGGCTGTAATTCCTGTTTACAAGTTAAGAAAGGCCAAATGCAAGTCACAACATCGAAGCCGGAGCTACCTTGCAACAGGCAAGGGTTTTAAATTACCAAAAAACTAATTAAAAACTGAAAACCAAGCATCTAAAGATTGGAGGAACCAAACCCGTGCTTCCTTTCCATTGAAAACCCTTTTTCCCTTGACCATTGCAAGCAGGGAGATGCCACGTTTTAACCGGGGCTTACCCGTTTGGTTCTGAAGTCAATCCAGCCGCCAGCGTTGGAGAGGAGTCTTCCAAGCTTAAAGGCAATTGTAACCTGCAAACGAAGGCCCAAGACTTTATTAAGAAGCTGTGTATTCAAATACTAAAACTATAACTTGAAATTTATAAATGAAAGTATGGTAAAACTTATACCTGAAGGCAAGAAAACTGGAGCCGAGGAGGGAATCAAACCAGAACGAGGACTGCACTTCGGAAAATCGAACCCTCGTGCCCAACCTGTGAACAGAGGTAGCAAGGTACTATTTATAGTTTATACTGACGAAGGAGCAAACCACGAGCAGAGACAAGGGTAGCAATACGCCCAACCCTCTAAATAACTGACAGAAATAAGTAAACCACCCTCACGGTGTTCCAAATCTACCAGAACGAAACCATATTTTACAAAACATTGAACTCTGAAACTTTGCGCAACGATAGAGTACTAAACTACAGACTTAAGGTTTGTCACATGCTGAACCTGCGAGCCTTTCATGGCTGTAATGAAAACCAGCTGGTGCAGAGCCAAAACCCTCGAAGGCAATGAGGAGGATAGTGTTTCCTTTGGAGTTTATAAATCAAACTTTAAATGGTGGAGGCTGCTCCATGTGCCCACCAAAATATTCAGTCAGTAGTGGGTCGAATGGTATAGTTTCCACTGCACTTTCGCGAAACCAAATTATTGCCAATAATTAATAATTTTG
>LPNX010712623.1:1120658-1180058 GCA_001517045.1 Pseudotsuga menziesii | reverse complement strand
CCTCATCATACAAACGGTATGCCTTGGAGTATTCTTCGTACCCCAGGAAAATGCACTTTCTGCTTCGAGCACCAAGCTTGTTTCTTTGCTCCTTCGGAATACAGGCATAACAGGTGGAACCAAAAACTCTGAGATGCCTGACTGAAGGGAGATGGCCAAACCACATTTCATGTGGAGTCTTGTTATCAAGTGCATTTGATGGACTTCTATTTCTCAAATATGCTGCACATTTTACTGCATCACCCCAAAACATTAGTTTTACATTCTTGAAAAACATCATTGAGCGAACCATATTCATTATGGTTCTAATCATTCTTTCTGCTACACTGTTTTGTTGAGGATTGTAGGGAACGGTAGTCTGATGTGCAATTCCATGTTGGCGAAGATAATGTTCAAAAGCATTTGAAGTGTATTCTTTTTCATTATCAGTACGAAGTGTACCAATTTTTGATTGTGCTTGTTTTTCAATCAATGCATGAAAGTCTTTGAATGTTTGAAATGCTTTTGACTTTGTTTTTAAACAGTAAATCCAGCACATTTGTGAGTAGTCATCAACAAATGTCATAAAGTACTTATTCCCATTTGCTGAAGGAGTTGGCATTGGGCCACACAAATCAGAATGCACTAACTCTAATTTCCTACTTGCTCTGAAATTAGATTCATGGAATGGCAGCTTACTATGTTTCCCTAATATACATGCATCACATTTATCCTTCTCTTTAGGAATGGTGGGCAAGCCAAATACACCATTCTTTCTCAACAAACGAAGACTGTTATAATTTAGATGAACTAGATGACATATTACCTTCTCCATGCTGAGAGATGTAGGCATAGTTCTGAAATCTTGCGGATGAACCCTTGAGCTTCAGCAGCTTCCCATCTTCATATCCAGTCATGATGACTTGGTTGTCAAAGGACTTTCTTATTTCAACGATTCCATCAAACATGTGAATGGAATGGCCTTGCTGTCGAATCTCCACCAAGGACAGCAGGCTTCTCTGCAACTCTGGAAGATAGAGAACGTTCTTCAACAAGAAATCAGGGAATCCAGGCATCTTCAGTCGAATGGTGCCCATTCCCTTTGGTTTAATACTTGACTTATCTGCAAAGTAAACTATGCCATCTATTGTTTCATTCAGTTCTTCAAAACAGTCTTTTCTAAATGTCATGTGTGATGTTGCACCAGTATCAAGCAGCCAACAATCTTTATAAGATGAAAGAGAAGTCATTTCATTAAATCCAAGATTACAATGTGCAACAATACAAGAATCAGAAGATTTATTAGCATCTTGGTCATCTTTCTTCTGGTTGTGCTTGTCTTTGATGGAGTCCCATGAAGCCCAACACTGATCTAATGTGTGCCCAGTCTTTCCACAACGCTTGCACTTTGATCTTTTTCTGGAGTTGTTTCTGCCCCCTCTGCCTCTCTTGCTGCAATCTCCCTTGGAAGGGTCTTTGGATTGGTCTTTGCCAGCTAGGGCAGCACCAATACTAGATGCCAAAGAGTGCATCTCTAATCTGGAAACTATAACTTACAGAATGCTTAGAAAAATATATGGGATGCAGGTTTAGATTCCTGCTCCTTTACAGATTACAATATGATTCTGCAAATAATTCTACAGTCCTATCAAAACAATCTTGCAGCTGCTCTATATTTAATTTCTATATCATTTCAATATATAAGTTCTGTGCACTATTCTACACAATGCAGGTCTGAGTCTTTGCACTTTTTACAATACAGTCTATGCTACAATTAACCAACAATCTTCTCATGCAGTGGTTACAGCTTTATGTTCAAAGCACAGTTACAAATTGAAAGGAAAAAACGCAGCAATTCCATGCTATATCATTCATAGCAGCAATTCACAGAGGAGAAAATTCTTCATTCAACAGTCACAGTTCCAATATAGTAGTCACGAGGCTCTTCACTCAATGAAAATAAACAAATGCTTGCAGAATTTACCGGAAAACTCCAGGCATAGGAATTAGGGCAGAAATTAGGGTAAAAATTAGGGCTGAACGAGCTTCTTGAGGGCGTGAATATATCTCTCCAGCAGCAGCAATATCAATGATTCAACCCGATCACAACAACGGTCTTCACACGCACCGGAGACAACTCCAAGTCTGGATGGACTCCATCTTCATGTCTTGAATACTCAACAGCTTCTCCACGCAAATGTGTGAGAAAGTGAGTCTCCACCAACGGTCTTCCGTCACCTTGCTTCAAATAAATTACAGTTTAAGTCTTGAATGTATGTCAGCATATATTATGTTGTGAAGAGATACAGTTCTCTTCAACTACGCAGTCTCAAACGCAGGCAGCAATCGGAGCTCATGCCCACTTGCCAACAGCTGGTATGCGACTATTGGAGAACACGAGGGGTTGCTTTACTTGTATATGTATTCAATTGAAAGAGCTCATATGCCAAAAAGTTTATGGGAAAGGAATTATGAAAAAACGCTGGAAACAATTGACAAATTTTTGCAATATTGGTCGAAATTTCTTGTACACAACAATAAGCAGCGTTTGACAAAAATGACACAATACTTAATACGCGGCAGTCTTCAGCATACAATATACTACTCTCCACGCAGCTACACGCACAGGCTTCACGCTCAGGCTGCAATCTCTCCACGCAGCTCTTCAAAGCAAGAATACACACATGCCTCCACGTTTAGGGTTCACGCAGGTGCAAAACTTCACGGTGCTCAGGCTTCAGGCTTCACGTAGCAGTATATCAGCACGTAGGATGGTCTCTTCTCAGGCAGTCGACAACAGTATGCATCTAATCCACAGCTTGCAGCTTCACTGGTTGAGGTCACCAGGCTTCAAAGTAAGGGCGTAGCACTCCACGCAACTCTTTGAATTAGTACTCCACGCAAGGTATACAATCACAGGCAACATACATTATATCACTCAGCATAAACACTGATAGGTCTCCACGCTGATGGGTCGCAGCTCTCACAACATGAGTCGCAGCTCTCATATATGAGTGTATACAAAACACAGTATTTCTCCAATACTACAGTCTTCAAATTATAAACTCATGAAATCGCAGCTCTGATAATGTTCCTCATGAAATCGCAGCTCCCTGATATGAGTGTATACAAAACGCAGCTACAGGCTCGGTCTTCAAAGAACTCACAGCAACAACAATATGCAAGAGGAGAAGCAGAATAATATGGACTCACGTGAGTTAGGGTTTATGACAATGGACTGGTATAACGTTTCAATAACGCATGCACGCAGAATAATCACCAGACTTAGGGTCACGCAGCAGTCTTTCAACGCAGTAATAATAATAATACTGCTTCTATGCTGCTGTAGCAACATCCAGAGCCCAGAGATCGCCGAAGCTCCAAACTCTAAGACAAGGGGGCGTGAAAGGAAACCCTAATAAACAGTAAGTGGCATATACAACACAATGTACAGACTCCTCACTCAGGATATGCGTGAGTCTCCAACACAACACCAAAGAGCAGAATAATACACATACAAAACGCGTTCGGATTAGGGTTTGCAGCACACAAACTCAATCATGAAGGAATTGTAATGCAGACAATGCATGCGACTCGACTGGGAGACTGATGGAGCAGTCTGGCAATGGACTGGCAAGCAGAATGCCAGGGATGGGCAGACTGGCAACAGGCAGGAGTTATGGCAGCGCTCTGATACCACTTGTTAGGTATAACTCCCGATTCAATTCTATTCATGGCCAAAAACATTAATTTATACATTACAATGAGGCGGTTGAGAACCAGCCTTTTCACCTTCCCATGCCACTATTCAAATTCCTATTTATTTATTTATTTACAATAATCCTGACGGATTATATTCTAACAAATTTAAATGGTGACTATATTAATAATGTTTATGTATTGACATCATATCTTTGCCAATTATATAATCATTCCAATCAACCTTTCGATGAAGTCAACTAATCATCATATCCAATAGTATGGTTACTTAATAAATCATTCTTATCATTTGCTTCTAATGATCACTATATTCATTCAATGGTGGAATCATATATAAACTATTATCAATTGCATTGGATAACATTAAGATCCATTATTGATAAAAGTATGTAGGTGGAAAATTAATATTGGAGTTATACTTTGACCTTGGTCAATACTACTCCTAAGGAGTCCTCTTACAAACCTTTTATTAAATAATAACAATACTATGTTTAAGTTAGGGTTATGTAAAAACAAATCGGATAAAGGCATTATCCTAGATTCACTTTTAATAAGTAAAAAGACAAGGAGTACCTTCTACACAAGCATGACTCTACAATTGTCATAAGTCGACAGTGACATAAACAGTGTTATGGTGGGGAGACTCCTTGGAGGTTAGTAATCTTTTTGACTTCTATAGAGGACCCAACTCATCTTAAACCAAACTAATAATTTCACACTTGGTATTTTACAAGGTGGTAAGACTATTTAAAGTTAAAGATGAGAATACTTGGTAGTATCATAAGTGATATGATAATGAAATTTTACTACATTACTTGTGATATAATGAACTTGGAAGGACGGAATTTAAGCTCAATGACTTTTTATGCAAATAGATAATTATAACTGTAACTGATAATTCATCTCTACTAGGGCAGAATCGAAAGTAGAACTAAGGGTTCTATTGTAAGCTTTGTTTTGAAGCGTTAGATTTATTTTTCATGCTTATAATTAGTGTACTAGATAATGGAAAATAGCAATGGCAAGAAACTAACGTTTCAGTAAAAGTGTCGTTATGTTGAATCCTGAGCTCTATGTAGAACTTGTAAGCAACTTAACTTATAGCTGGAAAGGAAAACATCGAAAGTAGAGGTCATGTTGGAGAAAGACATATAGTATGGCAAGGATATTGGTCATTACGGCATAGACTTAAAATACTGTCATAATTGCAAAACAAGAAAATAAAGGTTACCTTACCTCGTAGTATCCTTGAACTCTTTTAAGCAAATATTGACTCTAGCAGTTATATATGGTAAAGAAGTACATCTGGATTTAACGCTTTAAATAAACTCCTACTTGTTCAAAAATTTACCTGTTGAACCTTTAAGATCCAGAAATCCAGCTGAGTTAGCAATTGCTAAGTAAGCCCCAGTTTAGAACATAACTTCTCACCTACTTGACAATATCAAATCATCAGTACAGCTAGAAGTAACTGAATGCAGGTCATTTACATAACATATCTAAATTAAAGCAGTCTTAATTTTTATGTGTTTAAAGTTAATCATTACTTTTGTCAACTGTTTCATTTTTCTACTAGCTGCTAGTAGTTACCAAACTGCGACTATAGACAGTTTATGTTACATTAATTTTTTTTAATTTTTGTGAAAATTTGGGGTTCTGACAACAGCACCAAAACCTTAAAACAACAGGGTAAAGTGTGCTGACAGTTTTGATTAAAATTTTAAAACAGAGCTTTTGGTGGCTTAGGCGAACACCGCAGCTGTTCATTAGCCACTGAAAACAGAGCTTTCGGCAGCTTACAGACCCAGAATATTGCTTTCTTAGCCACCGAAAGCGCAGAACAATCCAGAAAGGCATAGTTTCACACAGAACTGACTTTTATTGATCTAAACACCTCATGGATGATTTATAAGGTTGAAAATTAATGAAAGGCACCAATACCTCGGGTCTGTTTCAGTTTCGAAGGTGCCAACAAGGTGAAGTAGGTCACAAACCCTACCTACTTTGACAAAGTGTGACTTGTTTGCCAAATGGCAAGTTCTAGTTCTACTTCAGTGTCTACTACAACTATTAAAGAGTTCGAGGGGTAGGGAGGTTTAGAGTTAGGTAGATTGGCAGTTAAGATAGGGTTTTTGACCTAATTTTTGCAAAACAGTGATGATTATCTATTTTTAGAAAATTCGATCCAATTTTTCAGGATCTGAAATAAATTTTGTAAAGGCTATAAAGCCTGCGACTAATGTAGAAGCAAGGGTTCGACTTCAAAGACTTTTTAGACACTTATTGTATTCAAGCTTCTCATGTTCTTCATCATTTGATATAAGCTCTGTTGCCATTATATGTTCAGGTTCCACCTCTTTTTTGTTCTGTACTTATGCTTGGATGTTTGATTCAGGTTTATTCTTTTTGTCTAATACCAGCTGGTTGTCATCCTATCTCTATGTTGATGAGTTGAATTGCAAGTATCTTTCCTTGTTATGATTAGCCATTCATATGTGAGTGCCTTATATATGAATCTGCCAGCATAGTGAGTTCTTCATTTATTCATCTTTACTACAAACTCTCTGAACATTGATAGTTAGAAGCCTTGTCTATTTGATTGAGTATTATGCATGTCTTGATTGTGTGAGGTCTTTTAGGTCATCTGACTTGATCCATTGAGAAAACCATTAAAAATATTGAAGTTACCAGGCATCCTCGAGCTGCAACCTAGAGGAGTTTCCTGGAGTGATAACAAGTCCTAAATATGTCGCTCTCGAAGTATTTGAGAAGAGGTAAATTTAGTGCCCAAGGGCAAGAAGGTTTTAGAAGAGACTACCATACTATTGATTGCATTCGTATACCTTGAGCTATCATTGAAGAGGCTAGGCAGTGGTACTCTAAAGTCTTCTGTTGTTTTGTGGAGTTTCAAAAGGTCTTTGATTTTATGCCAAGACAGTATTTGTTCCAAACATTGTATGATATTGGCATCTCCAAGTCTCTCATAGTTACTATTACGAAACTCTACAAAATTGGTGTGGGTAGATTCTGTACATAGTATGGTCTTTTAAACTTCATCATGAGTGCTGTCGGGATTTTTTTTTGTCTTCATATTAACAAAGATATATTTAAAAAAGAGAAAATGAAGCTAGAAAACGAGTCATATCCTCTTCCTCAACTTTACTAGGGCAGGAATAAAATTGGAATTGATTGAAGCATATAATTCTTTAACATCTTTGATTGTAAGATATCCTTCAGCTATCATTTTTATACATAACTCTTCTAGCCAAACATGACAAAAATATGGCAACTAACTGGCCTCAATTGCAAAAACATACTTGCATCTTAACCTCGAAATAATGAACAATGTAGCGATTCCAAGGCAATGCTAGATTCCTAAGAAAGAAAAAAGCACTAGGTAATGGGAGTTTGTAGACAACTCTACTCATAAATGTAATATCCCTGGAAAGAAGTTGAATGCCGATGCTGAATATAATTCCAACAATTCTTGGCAAACTTGCTGTCCCAAAGAATGTGCTTCATTGTCTCTGAGTGACCACATACTAAGAAATGATCACTGGTGAGCCCATGCTTAGCCAAATGAGCTTTAGTAGACAACCCTCGATAAATAACTAACCAAGCAAATACTTGAAGTTTTTAGAAGAGGTTGAGAGGCCAACCATTATCAAGCCTACAAATCCACTTATCCTTGTGATTAGAAGAGGTCCATCAAGCTTTCACAACAAGGAAAATGATATGCTTCTAATTTAGGAAGGACTACCTCTTTTTGGCATCATAATGCTCAATCTGTATTCCAAACTTCCATCCCTAATATTGCCACCTAGGACCCCACATTTTCCCTTGCATATTAGTATTTACTATTAAGCTTGTACATTTCCTCATAAGGAATGAGTTGCATAATTTCTTTGATATCAGGTTTATCCAAAGACATGATGGCTCTCTGGCAGGCCAACAATCTGCAATCCTTCTAGGTCATGGCCTTAAACTTTAAAGTCCCAAAGACCCCTCCCGCAAGAACTACCCCTCCCTCCTAACTCATGAGTCAGGAATTGTGGAAGCTCAACGGCGTGTTGACCTTCATGACTCCAAGCCCAAATAGAACGTGAAGATAGATCTCCATCCTGCATGATTACCTGTGAAATTCCACTTGACTAGTGGGCCAATAAAATTCTAGGCCTCCCAAACGCTCTTGCACATGAATGACTCCAAAATCTAGATAAGTGAGGGGAGGAGAGGATGTTCCATAACCCAAAATCACCTGGAACCTTAAGTATATGCCGAGCAGATTTGAACCTGAGTTGTAATAAGATTTGCCATTGAGAGTATCCTGTTAGACACCTTACTGCCCACTTAACTGCAAAAGTGCTCCATTGGGATGCAACATCAATAAGGTGTAGCCCCCCCCAACTCCTTGGGCATAATTATTCATACATCCTTGTAAGGAACAAACATTACCATCCTAGTATGGTGTTTAAAACTATTAAACTTCCCATTCACAATTTTTTCAATTATATAGTCCGTTTGTGTTTTCCTCCTTCATGGTCAATACATATTATTCACCCTATTCTCAAATCAGCAAACAATTTTTGACCCCAATAATTATAGGACTAATATGATTACACATGCTTTTGTTAATATTTATGCTACGCCGCTAAATATGTTATCTTGGAACATTTGGGGAGAGGTAAATATACTTCCAAATGGAAAGAAGGCTTAGTAGATTTCCAGACAGGTGATCGCATCCCTACACTTTGAACTATTATTGAAGAGTCTAGGCATTGGTCCTGTAATGCCTTTTGTTGTTTTGTGGAGTTCTAATGGGTCTTCGATTATGTGCCAAAACACTTTTTGTTCCAAAGGTTGTGTGATATTGCCATTTCCATGTCTTTCATTGTTGCTTTTATGAGACTCTTTGAAGCTTGCGTGGCTTGGTTTTGTACAGATTATAGTCATTTTGACTTCATCATGAGTACCATTGGGATTAAGCAGAGATGCCCCTCACCAACTTTATTTGGGATTACATGGATGAGCTTTAGGAGAGCATAAGGGAGAATACACGTCTTGATTGCAATACTCAATTAATTTTATTGGAATGCTGAGAGAGCCATATTTTAATGATTGTAGCATAGAGATCAGCAAACAACAACTTGGTGCCCTCATCAATTGTTGACATCGTTGACAACTTCTAGTTTCTGATCTACAACTGTTACATACTTGGGAGTCCAATGGTCTTAGATTTAGCTTGAGATTTGTGTCAGAATCCTAGCTCCTTGAGGGACAAGCATTCCTTTTTGTACTTGCATATTAATGTTCCCTTGTACAGTGTTAGGACTTGCCTTAAAGCTCCACATCTTTGACATGATTTTCAAATCCATTGTTCTCTATGGTATATTGGTTTGGAGTCCCAGTTTACAACCCATTGGTTGAGCATGGTTGGAGTCTTGGAGAGTCTAATCCATCATGCTCCAGTTTATGATCCGTTACAAATGGATGGTTGCTTTGGTCATTATTCGAGCTTAAGTTTGGTGCACACCTGTTGCACTGTGAGAGCATGTTCAAGCTTGTCGCGTTTCTTCTTGTTATTCCCTTCAACTAATTGAGGGTTTGTTCTCACCAATTGTGTGTTGAGTTTGTTCACCATATCTTGTGGATGTAGAGGCTATGCTGGTTTTATTCTCTTTAGTAGGGTGATAAGATAAGATAATTTCATCAATGTGCAACAAATGACTACAAAAGCAAGTCAATGTGACTAAAAGGTATATCCACGAGCTTAAAATACAATGTGGGAGTGCAACCACAACTCCTAGAATGATGCCAAAATCAGAAGACATAATCTCATAACTCTTCATAGAAGAACATTTCATTCTGTTTCATAAGTCCCATCCATATATGAGGAGACTTGGAGGATATTTCCTTGTTTATACAAATATCAATTCCTAATTTTTTTCATTACCTAGACCAAAGATGTTTGGCTTCCCTATCCCTGAGAGGCAACTATTGTTGATGGCAGGCTTATCCATGCCCACTTCCATTAGGATGATCTCTTCTTTCTTCTAGCCTGCTTTGACAAATGGAGGTGTTAAGAATGGTGTAGATACTCTCAACCATGGATGCTGAGTGCAATCGGTCAGTGAGACATGCCCCCTTGTTCTATCAGGAAACTGACTAGATTCATTGCAAGATCATGAACACATACCTGTTCTAGCAGGTGATTTAAATGTGGGACTGTCTCCTAGCCCAGATTGAGCAGTTAGGTGGCCATCATTAGGTTTCTCTCATCGGTCTTAGATGTTAGAAGAGCTCCAACAAGTAGCATCTTGATGTCTACCCAGGGTTATCTGACTTGGTCCATGCAATCTAGGCTATTCCCCAAAGATAATTCTCGATTCTGTTTTGGCACTTCATGAAGGTTGAATGAGGACACTGGCTTCTCTTTTGTTGTTTGTACAAAATGTTGATTGTTTTCATGCATAGAGCAGTACTGATTTCTTATTCTTTTCTAGGGTTTATATCTTGTCTGTACCCCCTTGTACTCATTATCTTTATTTGTAGTTATTGTTGCACCTAAGAGTAGCCTTAGACACTCTCATGTTGCCATTTTGACTTGTTACTCTTTAGTCTATTTGACTTATTTTGGTAATTTGCAGATTTTAATATGATTTCATTTCATTTAATTTCTCCTAAAATCCAAGGTCAATCTATGTATTATAGCGGGGGAAAACTGTGATGAGGTGGTGTATATAGGTCTTTGACAAACAACTCATTATTTTTGGGGTGCCTATTTGGAGGCTTGTTCCCTTAATCCTGGCAGTTTAGTTGTAAGTCTAGTGTACTTCAGTCAATGCCCTGAATGTTCAGATGATCCTATTGTCCAACTGAAGATAGTAATAGAGGTCAAAACATTGGTCCTTCGTTCCTACCAATGTTTTACAATTTTATATATCTTTTAAATCCTCTTGCAATGGCGATTGATCCATATCCTTATGCTTTTTGTATTTGGCTATAATTTAATGCTGAATTTTATTCTCTATTGCATTTGTCGAAGTTCACATCTTCATAAGATTAAAAAACGTCCAAGGCAAATCACCATTTGAAGCATGCATGTGGAAACAACTGTATTTAAAATTACATTGGGAGAGAAACAGAAGTTTGATCCGTGGAAAAAAGGCTTTTCATAACAGCTTCATGGTACTTTCTAGATGTGATTTGGCATGATATGATCACTCGTTTCTTTTCTACATTATACTCGTTTGATTCAGTGTCCTGACCATGTTCCTTCATTTTCTGGTTTGTGGATCTGAAATTCCTTGTAAGTGAACACTGAATGAGTTTTCAAGTGCAGCTTAACGTTGTCCTTGTACCTGTGCTTTCCGTTCACAAGGTGCCTTGATTGCAGAGACAATATGTCCCATTAGTTCATCACCACAAGCAAGCTCCTGCATCGTCCAACCTATGATATGATGTTTCTCTAGGTGAAAAGGTTATAGAAACATCTTCTTATTGAGATGGGCGTATCACACCAGCCTAAGGATTTATATATATACTCCAATCACACAGTATCCTGAGTGGCGTGTTTCCATTGCCTTTGAAAATTGTGAATTATTGCATGCTTTGAATTCAGGAAATTATGGATATAGTAAATGATTCATGGCTAGTTGAAATCAGTCGAAAAATGCAATGGAAGCTTACATTGAAGATAATACTTCTCTTGATTGATCCCTTGTGCTACTACATAATACCATATATATACTGACTGCTAGAACTGGTGGCATTGTCTCAATGAAGCATCAAATTTTGTTGAAAATATTACACATAGATAGAGGTTAGATTTTGGTTACTTCAGTGATTTTGAAACTTCAATTGGCAGGAATCATGTAATGTAGAAGGGATAGCAACTGCAGCAATGGTTGCTAGGAGACATATGGCAGATGAATGTGATGGAACTGGGGTGAGTTCCTTATCTTTAAATGCATGCACATGGAACTGATTTCCTTTCGTGTCTGATTAGCTATATTTTTCGGCTGTTTATTTTACTGATTATTGTCTGAGCTGATCACCTACCTGAGGTTAGTATAACATGCCTGGTTTTAGAAACAAATTCCAACAAATGGCTATCTGTTATGCTTATCTTTCCCATTTGACATGCTTGCTGTGCCTCTCTTGAAGTATTTTGAAGGATGAACATGTCCAAAGCTAACACGCTTTCTTAAGAAGTATCTATTACGAGTTACCTTTTCTTGCTCCCTTAATTGGGACGTGTCAAGTGTCTCACCCATCTCTGCTCGATCAGAATTTGCATTATTGTTCTTAGTCTTATTTTTCATAATCTCTGTGTAGTATAATTTCTAATTAGACGTCATCACTTACAACATTCCTAGCTTTAATCTAGAGAAACATTCAGTCAATTTACATTCCATTAATAGCTGAGAAGCAAGCTATCCTAGAGAATGTTTTGCCTTCATGCAGGATTTTATGACTGTTCTAAATGTTGGTATTTGGTAAAGAAAGGGATCATGTCTTACAACATCCTAGCTTTAACCTAGAGTAACATCCAGTCAATTTACAGTACAATAATGCCGAGAAGCAAGCTAACATAGGCATACGAGTTATAAATGCTATATTCTCCATATAGCATTTATATATAGCATTTATGATGGATGAATACGAGTTAGTAGTAACTTGGTAAGTGTTTATAACAAGTTATATGCCATGCTCCCTCAAAAAATAATATAAATAATGGAACGAACCCCACACCCAATATTCTCATAGAAGAATTAATTACTTGTCTATAGGTAATCAGCTATACCAATGCTTAGACAATCCAATGCATAAGTTATGTCGATGCATAGACAACCAATTGCATTGCATATTCCATGTTGAGAAGAGAGATACTTGTTGCTTCTTGGTTTGAAATTTTGAATTGGATTATTGATAATTGTCCTATTGTTGGGTTATGTATGCACTGCTAATTGTAAGATATGTTTAAGGGGTGACTATTGCTTTCTCTAGTATTACTGTAATATTGTGTGCTAACAAATAATATTTAAGAACAAGAATGGTAATATGCAATGAGTGGTAGGGGAATGTGTAAGGGTGGGGGAGGAGTGCATAGGCAGTGGAGGAAGAGGAACAATTACATATGGATAGTGCATGAAATGAGCATGAAGGAAGATTGAGAGGTTGTATGACACATGATTGAGGGCAAATGCATAGATTTGCTTGACTAAAAGTGAAAAACCCCACTTTAACCAAAGACACACCCAATAAAAAGGTCACTTTTAAACAAAACTCCAAACCAACAACTCCATGTAGCCCCCAACTCCATGTGAAGGAAAACACTTATGTAAGGGTTTTCTATCTGAAACTCCATGCTAATGTCGTGAATTTGATTCTCAGGCTAATCTGGATTTCAAAATAAGACCGCCACATTGCCATGATGGCTTAAATGCTGAACCGAATTGAATTCCAACTCGGAGATATGAATTTCGGCGTGCTCTGTCTTACAGCTGCAGGATATACCTTTGATTAACTGCTAGTTGACTGATTGATGCGGTGGTGGGATTTTAACAGTCGTGATCGACGGCTGATGTCAATATTCACGCCGATTCTCAGAAATTAAAACTTATGTAATAACTTGGAACCTCAGGCCAACTCGGTGATGCCATCAAACACCCGTGAATTACTCCACTAATCTGTTTACAAGGACGAAAACAAAACAAACTATGTGTTGAAGCGTGCCCAAGTCTGCTAGCTCAGATGATAGACATGGAGTTTTCCATCGGTGTCATTTGGGCGTCAAACAAAAGTTGTCGTTTTGGGATGTCACCATTGTTGGCACACGCAGAAATCTCATGTGGCCATGGAAGATGCCCCCCATTACTCGTGAGAAACCCCGCCTATAGCAAATATACCATCAATTGCTCTTGAGCAGTTCCAAGACTTGACTCCCATATAATACAGGATATGCTCCTGAACTTCATCTTGAATTTGTTTTTCAATTGCAAAATAATTTTTGGTTGCTTCAAACTTCACGTAATCAGTGCAACTAACCTATGATGTTGTCAACACATTTAGCGTGAAATCCTCGCTGCCAACCTATTTTAATAAGATGAACTTGATTTATGAATTGATCTGGAAACACCGGTATGTCTGTGTCGTGAAAGTCTCTAGGGAAATGATGATTCCAACACGGGTTGTGCTCTGACAGCTGCCAAAAAGGTGTGGATTGCTCCACGATTCAGTCCATGAGCTACTTCAAAAATTTCACTTTTGAACTATACCTCATGCGGCTACCAGATATGAAACTGATCCCTGAGTTGGATTTCTTTTTTACTCGAAGACTTTGATCTTCGTTGACTATAAACTCACAAACCCTTATGTATATTTGAAAATTTAACCACCTTATGACCCTGTTGCCGCCTAATTCACACTTTAGGGCGTAGGAAAGTCACGACCTGCTATGTGTGTCCTTGGGGGCAAGTGAGAGCTGGGGACCACTGTCACCACAGTCCACAACTCCTCCGTTTAGGCAAGATCCCAACAGAGACAAGGGGGGTAGTCCCTATGGGAAAACTAAGTTCCAGGTTTATTAATTAATTGCAAATTAATTAAAGGGATCGTTTAATAAGAATGAGGCTAAGACTCTATATTGTCTAAGGAATGACAAGCAGCATGCAGATGCAAAATTTCCTTTAAATGACAAGCAGACCTTTAGATAAACAAAGACCAGTGCCTATTACAATGGAGTTTAAGGATAGATTACAACTTTATAAGCTTGTAAATAAATTTGAGATTTAATTTTTGATTGAACTGCAGCTTAGGTGTTTAACAATGAGATAAATAAATGATACAACTATAAACAACAATGAACCAAAATATTTAAGCAATACACAGATAATTTACCAATATAGACAATATGAACAATATTTCCAATATAGCAGAAAAGTGCTTTGAGTGAAAATCATTAAACCAACAGTAAATTTAACAATGGAAAGACTTTAAGCAAATAAGCATTCACCACATAACGATTGTATAGCTGAAAGTAGATGTAACTGAAAAGTAAACAACACTGAAAGTAAAGAATTGTAGTGCAATGCCGGAGTGAAAGAGTGCTGAAATGGAAAAGTGTTGTAGAACCGGTTTTGCAATGTCTCTTGGTTTATTTTAGTTAATTTTATTAAAGTTTTTCTTCTTGAAGTTAAGTTTTGGAACCGGTGGTATGACTACCCCGATCTAGTTCTTCTCAAGTCGAAGAGGGAGTGTTGTTGCGCTCAACAAAGTGGGAACTAAGCCCACTCGTAGCTCACAGGTCAAACCCCAATGGCCTGGTGCTCAACAAGGAGGACGTCAAAGCGCCTAGAGACCCCCCACGGTCTACTACCCCAAGTCGCCTCCGAGGTCACTGTTTTTAATCAACCAGACAATTACTAGATGGATGCCTATTAAACTAAGACTTCCCCGTCTCCTGGTCGTATCTCGTGAGTACCTCGAAGGGTGATAACCGAGTAGAGGAGCAGAAGATGAGAAGTTGTTGTTGGTAAGTTTTAGAGTAAAATTTTATCTGGGTGATTAGCATGCAATGTTTATTTTAAAACGATCAACAAGATCAACCAAGCTGTATCCCTTATGGGGGGTGCCGGTATTTGATCTTGGACTTGGAAAATAAAGTGTGTTTGATTGTAGTACAAGAAAAGAAGGTTGTTTTAATTACCTAAGCCCCCACTTCTCCTGCTTTTCATATCCAGCTTGAAGTCCCTGAAGGGAGATGACAAGTGGATAGAGGATACACAGGATTGGATGGGTTGTATGATTACTTTTTTAACCGGAAAAATAAGATTGCATAAACAGAAATCTAAGCAAACTAATATCCTACTTCCTACTCTACTTCCTAATCTATTTACTTATGGATTACAAATGCTTATAAGCTTTGAAGAATACCCCAAGAGAGACTCTCATTTGGGGTTTACAATGATCAAAAAATGAAAGAGAGAGGTGAGGGTTTGAACCCCTTTTTGGACTGGTTGAAGATTGAGGAGATTCTGGGCCTATTTGGGCAGCACCTCTCCTTTATTTGTGCATAACGTGTCATAAACCAGCAAGCTATCTTCGCAGGAAATCACAGAAAACACTAAAGAGATTTATCAGAAAAATTTAGTACAAAATTTACAGTAAAAATCTGAATGTAAAAATGGCAGAAATATGAGATTTAGAGGGCTGGAAAACGAGTTTCCAGCCACCTAAACAATGTTTAAATAGCAGAAATAAAAGGCTAAACTAATATATAATAGGTGGGGGCCCTAAAACAAGGGTTATATTCACTATACAGTGAATAAAACCCTTTTTCAGGAAGGCTGAAAGTCAATGGCCGAATTTAAAAATTGCTGAAACGAAGCCCTTGGAGAGATCTCCTTGCTTGGACAACCTGCAAATAAATCTAGATCTGCATAATCGTAAACCTAGTGATGAATGTCTAACAGTTCCTGCAAAATACTTTGAAAGAAAAATGTTAACACATTCATAAAAGAGAATAAAAACACTTTTACTCTCTAATCTCTCCACAAAACACTTTGTGGAGAGCTAACTAGAATATTACAAAAAATGCAAACTAGAAAAAATACATGTTACCTCACAAGAAATGGATTATGAAAAATATTGCAGCACAGTGTCCCTCCAAAGAATTCTTCTATTAAATGGCCCAACTAGGGTAGAGCTTCAATACAAATATGTGGCAAGAAAATATGAGAGAGTAAGAAGAAATTTCCGTCAGCATAACAATAGCATGAGAGATCATGTGTAATGAGGGAGTGAGACCCTCATTATATAGTTGAGGCAAACCCCAACCCCTTGAAGGTCAATGGCTGAGATTAGATCTAGATCTAGGGTTTAATCTCCACCACTAGATCTAGGTATTTGACTTTCCATTCTTCTCAATCAATCTCCACCCTTAGATTATTTTTTAATCAATGGCTAAAAAGCTTGATCAATTTGCACCCTTAGATCTAGGTCTTTGACTTAAGATCCACCTTTAGATGAGCGTTTAGGTTTTAGATGGGCCCATAGGCTAGGCGCCCCTCTAAGATGGTGGAAAATCTCCAAATATGGCGGCTCCTCCAAAATGCATGTAAAATGTGGGCCCAAAATAGCTAGCGCCCATCTCCATTGTAGCGCCCCTTTAAAATGGGCATCCATCTTTATTTGGTGACGCCTCCACTAAATAATGGCGCCCTCTCTTTATACTAGCGCCTCCACTAAATAATGGCGCCTCCTTTAAAATGGTTAGCATCCTCTTGTTTGGTGGTAGCGCTCCTCTATATTGTAGCTAGCGCCCCCATTTTGGTAGACGTCCCTTCCTTTGACGCCCCACTAAACTTAGTGTAGCGCCCTCTTAAAATGGTGGAGATTCTTCAACATGGTAGCGCCCCATCTCCAAGTTTGGCTAGCGCCTCCATCTTAGATTGGGCGCCCCACTTAATATAGTGGAAACCCATCATATATTGCGTCCTCCTCCATATTTGGTGGAGATCTCCTCTATAATGCATGCGCCCTCCTCTAAAAATGATAGCGCCCCTCTATTTGGTGAGGGTTTTGACTTGGACGTGGCTCCTCTAGGCTTAGGGTTTAAACTACCTCATGAGGTTTTGACTTTTAGCCTTACTCAAAATAGATTTTGACTTTAGACTTAGGCTAAATTAAATTTCACCTTAGATTTAAAAATTTTCAATTTAATTTTTAAATTTTCCCAATATTGACTTAGGAAAAATTAAAAATAACTTGAAAAAATTAATATCTAGGCCATGGGGGGGTGGAAAATTTTTGAAACAAATCTTCCTAGGCTTAGGAACCCCCAAACCAAATTACCATGGCATTTTTTGATTTTTTACTTCAAAATAAAAAAATTTGAATTTTTGACTTAGGGAAATTAATTAATTCCCTAGGAAAAATAGACCTTGCTTAGACAAGAATGGTCTATCTCCTCAACCACCTGTCAGAATGACATGGGACTCGAAGCAGTGGCTTAGGGGGTTTCATAGCAATTAACTTTGCATTCATAGCCCCTATTACAAAATGCCAGTGCTTGAGCAATTACATTATTACATCGAAAAACTGAGTTAATTAATCACTAAGGGGTGAAATTAATTAACCAGAAAAAATAAATAAAAATACAACAACACAATGAAACTCCGCAAGACTCTATACAAATGTCTAGCATGGTCATGAATCATTTTTGAAGCCTTAGCCACCTCATGGACTTGACTGGTAGAACGCCCGTCACCACTTTGGAGGATTTTGAGTGAAAACCAAACCGATTAAACTTGTTTGCACAACAAGATCAATTGGAAAGGGAAAAACACTCGATGAGGGGACTTCCCTAACAACCAGTGCCATGGTGTGGCATCCGTATCATATGACCCACACTAGCACATAAAATTACATTAATTTTCCCACGCAGGGGAGCGGACATTTCGTTTTACAAAGGGGCAATAGCCCTGCAGAAGTGAAAAAATCCTCAGATTTTACCAAGGTACTTTTAGTACAACTATGTACATCTTCATGTACATGGAGTTGCCACCTAGTCGAAATAGGTGGGCAACAGACCCCTCGCTGCTGAAAGCCTGTCTTTATTTCTGCTAAAACAAAATTTGGTGCAACTCATTATTGGCTTTGTGGCTTGAACATGCCCAAAAACTGAATGTTGCTGCTGTCAAGTGGTGAAAACATGAACTGCACCTGGATACTTTCTGCTGCTCCTCATCGCTGCTTTGCTTTTGTAAATAGTGCTTTAACCACTCAAAATGCCGATGCATTTGGAAGGGTAACTCCTCCAAAGCCTTCAACATTATTCAAATAGCATAAGAAAAATAATACATGAGAGCAGAGGTTCCTTGCTTCCGTTTGGAACGAGGAAGAAGGTTTCGCTTTTATAGAATTTCAAGCCCCAGGGGGCATGCCAAACAACTGAAGATGAGAGGCGTTAACTTAGAAAGAATCATGGGAAGAGTGGAGTGAATCTAAGAGTGGTATGCTCCACCTCTTAGTTGGTGCCCCCACCAAACCATCTAACATGTGCCAAGTATACAAGTCGCCACACAAAGAGAGGAAGGCGCAATCCTTCATGAGATGGAGACAACATGAGCTTTAGTTTGCTTGAGAAATCAATGGGATATGTTTGATGTGATTGGTATGGGGAGGTGCAACCTCTCCATTGGGAGATGCACACTCACAAAACTCCTCACCAACCCCTTCCTTTGAAGCCACATCACCCACACGCGAGGAGCTCATGAGGGATGACGACTCCAAACTCAAAGTGTTTCTCTACATGCCATATCCACCTCAAATGTGACGCTTTACTCCTTAGTTAAAGTTGCCTTTCACTAAAGACAAAAATGGCCATCTTTTCCATGTCATTTGAATTAGTTCTCATGACTTATGAATTTTGACTTTGGTCTTGTTTTGTCACATTTTTAGCATTAATTTGATGTTTCATTGATTCTTTAGAGAAAAAAAGGCTTTACAGGATAATTTAGTCACTCGAAACATAGGAAACTTGGGTCCTATGGTAAAGAGGATACTTTGAGAGTGAAAACGAGCATCACCACACCAAAATCAGCCTCTAGACCACACTTCAATTACAATTTGAATTTTCCCATTTAAACCATTGAAAAATGGCCAAAGTTTGCGGGAAAAAATATTTTTCTTGGAAATTAAAAAATCTTAGGGGGGACCTAGTGTGATTTTCATATCACTCAAAACAATGTCTAGAATGCTTATATACATTGACACGTGAACTTTAATCACCTCCTAGGGTTTAACCACCAAGACGACCATTCCAACTTTGGAGGAGTGGTGAAAAACATGAAAATTATACATCACTTATTCAACATTGCATAATTGTTGACAAGGGAAAAAAACACCTTGGAATGATCAGATTGACGTCTAAGTCCTAGCAAGCCAAGTCCTTTTCAAAAAGTTTGTCATGCTAGTACATTTATTACAATATCCCCAAGGGTTATGAACTTGCATTTTATTAAAAAACGGGACCAAAACTAGTCTTGATTTCTTTTGAACTTCACGACTTAGGTGGCTCACTGGAAATATACTTAAGTGCAACTTTAGTGGATAACACATTTGACACTTAGTTAAGTTGCTACCATTTCGGACGTGTCCTCGGCCTATTTTCATTTATTTAGGAAATTGATTTTTTGTCTTTTTGGCCACTTTTTAGAGAAAATCATTTTTGATGAGAAATAATTGATATTTTTCTCTCAAAAGTTTGTTTAGGGGTTATGTGGGTGCTCTGAGTGCAAACGAGCACCCCCACAACAAATTCTTCCTCCTAACCACACTTTTTGCAGAAAACAAAAATTAACCTGGGGGGACTTGGCACATGTTCATATGACTCTAAAATAATGCCTAGAATGGTAATATACATTGACACATGGACTTTAATAACCTCCTAAGGTTTATCCATCAAGACGACCATTCCAACTTTGGAGGAGCAGGTGAAAAACTCAAAAATTATACATCGCTAAAAGCAATGCATAATTAACAAGGGAAAAACCAACTTGGAATAACCGAAGTGATGTCTAAGTCCTAGGAAAGCCAAGTCCTTTACAAAAAAGTCATTATGCTACGACATTTTATTACAATATCCCTGCGGGGATGAACATGTGGGAAAAAAGAATCAGGGCCATGAAAGGCATGATGGACTTCAGAATTATGATGATGAACATATGACATGTTCACACTTTTCTTGATCTCTTGAAAGTCCAACCAAGTACAACTTTAGCTGGTAACACACATTTGAGCTACTTTCTTCTTTGACAGTTTATTTTGTACATGCCCAAATTTCCTGAGTTTTTCTTGATTTGTTCCTGATCTAATTTAAACTCATCTCTCTTTTCCTTGGTTGAGTTTTTTCCAATTTCGAGTATGGTAACTTCGTCCTAGCCCATGTCCTCAATACTTGTTGGGCTTCCATCGATTTGGAGGACAGGTGGATTTGTTGGCTTTATAGTGTTTGGTTTGTAAGTTTTTACTCAATTTCAGCCTTCGGTTTAGATGTTGAAAATAACTCAGATTATTGCTGAACCCAGAAAATTCACAAGGCTGGAAATAACATAAATTTTCAGACTGAAATAGACACTGCTGTAACTCAATCTTTAATGACAGAAAATAACAATAAATGCACACCATGAAATTTTCAGACATAGTAAATTTTTGGCAACATGCCCAAGAAAAACCCACAAGGGGAAAACCTGTAAGAGAGAGAGAGTATTTTTATTATCAGGAAATTTATAGCATAAGTCAGAAATTTTCAGACCAACTTATCTCAACCCGGAAGAGAAAATTTTTGCCTTGTTTTCCGTGCCAAACTAGAAAAATCAAATTTAGATTTTTTTGTTTCTGTTTTCTGTTTCGATTTTTGTGCCACTGTATGGACTGTACCGTATAGACCTCGAAATTTGTGCTCATATTTTTTTCTCTAAAACAGTGCCCAAAAATCTGCCTCGAAAATCGTGCTTGATGTATTGAAAACCGTATTGTACAGACTGTATAGACCAACAATAAATGTTGTTGTCCTCCTCGATTTTCGTGCCCTCTCTGTTGATGTCCTTTCCCTCGATTTGTGTGCTCCAAATATTTTCTCTTTCTCAGAAAAATGCAAACTTTCTCTCTCTACTCTTTCCTTCACTTCAATTTGCAATAGTGAGTGAAATGGCCTTTCCTTGCCTTTTTGGTGAGAACCCTAGGGTTCATCTAATCCAACGGTGGAGATTAGATTATATCGGTGGATGAGATTAAATGCTCATATTTAAATCTCAAAAGTATAAATTTCACTCACTCACTTAAATTTATCAAAAAGTGACTTTATTCTTTAAAGTCATATTAAATGCAAGGGTCACTTTATTTCCCCCTTTTAAGTGATCAAGGCTAAAGTCACCTAGGGGAACACCTTCCTAGGTACAAAAATCAACACTCCCTCTGACCGAGGAAGGTATTCCGCACCACTCCCAACTTGTCTCTAAAGCTTGCCCCTCCCCAAAGATTTCGTCAGAATACCTGCAACCTGCTCATCAGTGGAAATCTACTGTAAGTCATTGCTCCTCTCTAAACATAATCTCGGATGAAATGATACTTGATCTCAATATGCTTTGACCGGTCTTGAAATACTAGATTCTCAGAGAGTTGGATGCAATTCTGATTGTCATAGTAGATGACCGTAGGCCTCAGCTCTTGATCAAATAAATTCACTAGCAACTTGCGAAGCAACAACGCCTTGCAACTGTCCTGACTGGATGCCATATACTTGGCCTCTGTAGAACTCAAAGCAACAAATTTCTACTTTCGATTGAACCATGACACTGCTGGTGAGCCCAAAGTGAAACAACATCCGGAAGTGCTCTTTCGGTCTGCCACACTGCTTGCCCAATCTGAATTTGTGAAGCCAATCAATCATATCCCATCCGACCTCCTGTAGTCTAGACCAAAATCCACTGTCCCTGCTAGGTATCGCAATACATGTTTTGCGGCTATCCAGTGCACTCTCCTAGGCTCAGCCATGAATTGACTGAGAGTGCTCACCGCAAAACACAAATCTGGCCAAGAGTTGACATACATCAATGAACCAATGAGCTAACGGTATAATGTAGGATCCACTAACTCTCCCTCAGAAGCATGAAGCTTCTTTCAGTTGGTGACCATCAGTGTCGACATCGGCCTGGAATCAGCCATCCTAAATCTCCTCAGAATATCAACAACATACTTTCCCTGTCCCAGGAAAATATGTCCAGGCTCCTGCCAAACCTCCAATCCTAGAAAATTGTGCATCAACCCAATATCTGTCGTCTCATACTCTGAAGCAAGATCCTTCTTGCAAGCTGCAATAGGTCTCTCTCCCCCTGTGATAAACAAGTCATCAACATATAACAAAATAAGCGGATCATGTCCAACCATGATGAAATAGAGATTCGAATCTGCTTCACTCTTTTGAAATCCCATCCTCTGCAAGTAAGAATTGATCCTGGAGTACCAAGCTCTAGGAGCTTGCTTCAGCCCATACAAGGCTTTCTTCAGCCTGCAAACATGAGACTCTCTCTCATGAATCTCAAAGCCCTGAGGCTGCTCAACATAAATCTCCTCCTGTATGATTCCATTGAGAAATGCGATCTTCACATCCATCTGATGGATCTTCCAACCCATTTTCGTTGCAATGGAAATCAAAGCCCTGATCGAACTATACCGAGCAACCGGCGCAAAGGTCTCATCACAATCCACACCCTCAATCTGTGAAAACCCCCACACTACAAATCTGAATTCCACAGTACCATCCGCAGCATGCTTTAGCTTGTAAAACCTTCGAAAAGTCACCATTGACTTCCCCTTAGGTTTAGGAACTATCTCCCATACATCGTTCTTCATGATGGAATGGTACTCATCCATCATGGCATCTCGCCAAACATGGTGTTGCGAGGCCTCCTCCAAAGTAGAAGGTTCTGAATCACGTAAACTAGCCATCAAAAGCATGCCCAATCTGTCAGGCATCTGAATAGACCTCACCGGCTCTCTGGGTGTCCCAAACTCTTGAGCTTCCTTCAAGGTGTCACTGTCACATCCCCGCCCCTCTACCGGAGAGAGGACGCGACTATTGCTGCTATCTAATCCGGGAAACTAGCCCCATGAACATAAAATGAAATGCATTGAAGTAATGACATGCACAGATGCATAAATGTTTAACACACAACGGAAGCAAATCCATTCCATTCATTCACATGTTCATTGTAATTCATTATCAAATGTAAATGCAGAGATTTAAACACAAGGATACTTATCTTATGAAGAAGATGGGCCTGCAACCAGCTATGGCGCTGCAACGTTCCACCCAACCATAGGCCAGTGTG
Organism: Pseudotsuga menziesii; assembly: GCA_001517045.1. Taxonomy (NCBI): domain Eukaryota; kingdom Viridiplantae; phylum Streptophyta; class Pinopsida; order Pinales; family Pinaceae; genus Pseudotsuga; species Pseudotsuga menziesii. Next base: position 1,156,461 of record LPNX010712623.1, on the reverse strand, counting down.
CTCCTTAATCTCTCAACAACACTGCGACCCTCGAGCTAGGCATGATTCCCACAAGGAATAAGGAAACTCAGCAGGCTCACACATAGCCAAAGATATGTTAAAACTCAGCCAAGCCAAAGCTATGTTTGGGTTTATCAGGCTACCAAACGGATGGAAAGGCTTGGTTGCTAAGCTAGTGAGCTCAACCATAGAGCTATGGACACCTGCACAAGATCTAACTTGGCTTTCCCAACACATACACACCCAACACAAGGAATCATCCCCTTCTCTGCTGTACAGTCCCTCAGGCTATGCATTCCCTTCAAGTGCTATTCAGGATGTGCAATAAGGAATAATCATCCCTCAAGATCCCTCAGTGAGGTTCCTCATGCACTAGATTTATCAAGTAGTTTACCTCTTCAAGGAGCATAACATCTCAAACCAAGGACAGGGTGCACATACAACAAAATACCTATTGCTGGTCCTTAGAAAAATGTTGGGAAACCCAAAAACAAATTTACAGATGGAGAAAAACACCAAGGAGAGAAACACGATCTCAACAATCGTTTAATGACACCATAGAGCCAAAATCGACCTTTGCAAAAACCCAAATCGTATTTCTGATTTCTAAAGGCGACTATGGCAATACGGGAGCCAAAACGACTGCTATAAACCCCAAAATGTGAATCTAGCTTCTTGGCCACTCAGCTAGGTAAAAAACGGTTCCCAGCCATTGGAGAATCCATGGAAACGTAGGAAAACGTAAATCTTCCTTGCCGACTTATTGAACAATACCAAAATGAATTTCTGGGTAGCAAATATGAGGAAAATGACTCCCAACGTGAAGGATGAACACACAAGAAGCTTCAACTGCATGAAGGAAGTCCACGTGAAGGAGAATGGTGAGGAAAAATGGAAAACGTGGGTGTATGACCAAATTGGCATGCATTTTGGGTGTTAACTTGCCCCAAAAGTAAAAAAACGTTTTTCCCAAATTCGAATTTCCTACCCATACTCTTCCCATCCCCATGCAATAACTACTTCAACCAATTTTTGGCAGAATTAAATGATTGGGTGAATGAGACAAGAAAGGTAGTTGACAGTTTGATGGGTTCTCCCATTGACATTTGACTTTTCCCCATTGGCCCCAAAGGTTAAATATTCCCCCCCCTTATCCTTAGGAAATCCTGCCCCCATCTCATTATTTGTTGCATTGACATAGCTGGTTGGGGTTTTTAATTAAATTGCATATTTACATGATGCCAAAATTATAATGTGCCGGCTAGCACGAAATACCATCGGCAACGATTTTAATCGCCGGAACATAAAACGTTAAATTGATGGTGGGGCTTTTGCCTTTAGCTCCACACCATGATTAATTACAATATATACATCATATACATTTTTAATGCAAACAGGGTAAAAACCGGGGTGTTACAGGCAGAAAGCCACTTGGGTGTCTTTTTCCTTTGAGGTTGCTCCCACACTGGTCTGTCCTCTTCAAAAGAACTACCAGAGGTAGAAGCCCTAGTAACCTGTGAACCAGAAACTGGTGTACCAACAACTGGTAAACTCTATGATCCGGATCCTTTATATGGTAAACCTGTAATATGAGACCCAAAACCTGTCCTCGAAGACCCTGCTCGCTGAACCACTGAACCTGGTGAACATGTGCCTGCACTGTGTGGTCCAGTAACTCCGGAAACTTGTGATCCTGTCTGCTGTACTGATGGTACCTGTGTAACTGCCTGAGGTGCAGGAACCTGCTACTCTCCTTGCTCCAACTCTCTAGACTTCCTGAAGGCCCTCTCCTCCTCAAACTTCACATCCCTCCTCGCAACAAATTTCCTTTGAGAAGGAAGGTAAATACGGAAGGCCTTCGAAGTCTTATCATAGCCCACAAAGATGCCCTTCTCTGCAGTGGGCTCGGACTTTGTCCTCTTCTCAGAAGGGACATGAGAGTAAGTCAAACTATCAAATATGCGAAAATGGCTGACCTCAGGCTTCTTGCCTGTGAAACACTCCTCAGGTGTCATGTTCCCGACGACACGACGGGGACTCCTGTTCTGAAGATATACAACTGTGCTGCATGCTTGAGCCCAAAGAAAGAAAGGAAGTGATTGGTCATGTAACATAGCTTTGGCTGATCCAACAATAGACCTGTTCTTCCTCTCTGCTACTCCATTATGCTCTGGAGTGTATGGAACTGTCAACTGCCTCTTGATACCCTCCTGTCTACAATATCCATCAAACTCCTTGGAGGTATACTCACCCCCGTTATCCGATCTGAGAACTCAGATCTTCCTCTTTGTTTGGTTCTCCACAAGAGCTTTGAACTCTTGGAAGCTCTGCAAGACCTCCTCAGATTTCTTGCTCTTCAGGAAGTAGATCCAGCTCTTCTTGGAATGATCATCAATGAATGTCACATAGTACTCATATCCTCTCAAGGAAACAAATGACATCGGTCCACACAAATATGTATGTATCAAGTCAAGAATCCCTGTTGACCTGCTATCACTGCTAGGAAAAGTAGTCTTGGTGTACTTTCCCAAAGCACACCCCTTGCACACATAATTCTGCTTTGTGTTGAACTCTGGTAAACCTGTAACCATATGTCTCAACAACCCCAAAGCTGGATGATGCAAGTGAGCCATCCTCCTATGCCAAAGCTCACAAAGCTCACTGCCGTTGCTATGTGCCAAGGCATGTTGAGGTTGAAATGGGAGCCTGTACAATTTCCCACTTCTAACTCCAATGGCAACTGTAGTATATGGTCCTGCAGTCTTGGGAAACACACGCACATGTCCATCTAGGAAGGACACCCCAAGACCCTGATGCTCAATCATGGAAATTGAAACCAAGTTCTTCTTCAGCCCAGGTACATACAATACATCTCTCAACACCATAGGATTCATGGACTCCCTTCGAAAGGTAATGGTCCCATGCCCAACTGCTCTGACTGCAGAGTCATCTCCCAACACCACCTCCACATCAGTCTCTATCTGTGAAAGCTTGGAGAACATCTCACGAGCACCTGCCATGTGGCTCGAAGCTCCACTATCAATATACCAAGTGCTGGAAGTAGATGCATTGTAGGAATGGTCTGTCACCAAGGAAAAATCCCTCTCTCTATCAACATCCGCACTGGTGATAATAGATGCTCTCTCTCTATCAATATGCCCAGTGCACAGAGAAAGCTCTCTCTGAAATCTCGCTGCAAAGTCATCGACCTCCGTCGAAGCTGCTGTCTGCTGCTGCTTCTTCTTCTTCTTCTTCGGACACTGCCCAGCATAGTGTCCCATCTTCTGACATGCAAAACACTTTATAGTGCTCAGATCTTTCTTCTGCCCATCCTGCCGCTTGGCCCCACCCTTCTTGTTCTTCTTCTTCCCTTTTGTTGTCAAAGCCACATCCTCCTCATCCTCCCTAGTAGTAGAAGCACTGCACTGCAAAAGACCCCTCCGAGTCTCCTCTTGAACAAAATTATAACAAATCCTGTCCCATGAAAGTAAGCTCTCCCTAGCCACCAAGCCCTCTACAAACACAACCCAAGGTTGTGACACCCCATTCATAGCTGTCCGCACTAGCTCAGCACTAGGAACAACCACCCCAACTGCTGCAAGCTCATCTCTCATCTGAGAGATCCTAGTAAGATAAGTCATAACAACCTCTCCTTTGACCATCTTGATACTCTTTAGCTTCTCCCTCAAAACCATCTTCCTATTCTCGTTTGAACTCCGAAACAAGCCGGTCAAAGCGCTCCACATTTCATGAGCACGATCCTTCCCTGAAATGTGTGGAGTCACATGGTCTTTAACAACATCTAGGATAATCGTCCTAGCCTTAATATCTTTCTTGTTGAAGGCAGCCAATGCTACCGCATCGGTGGAAGCGGGAATAGCAATGGGATTAACTATAGTATTTCTGACTACCTCCTCCCACAACTCATTTTCCTCCAACACAAGCAAAATCCTAGCTTTCCATGGGACAAAATTCCTAGCCCCATCAAGTCTATCCTCCATTCTCAGCCTGGTAGAAGTCATATTTCTCAAAGAACAAGTTTCAACAAAATGCTTCTAACTGTCAAAAGATATTTCTGAATTCTGGAAATTACTTTTCTGTTTGCAAAAATTAATTTTCTGCCCCACTAAGCTCTGATACCATGTAAGTTTTTACTCAGTTTTAGCCTTCGGTTTAGATGTCGAAAATAACTCAGTTTATTGCCGAACCTAGAAAATTCATAAAGCTGGAAATAACATAAATTTTCAGACTAAAATAGACACTGTTGTAACTTTAATGACAAAAAATAATAATAAATGCACACCATGAAATTTTCACACAGTAAATTTTTGGCAACATGCTTAGGAAAAACCCATAAGGGGAAAACCTCTAAGAGAGAGAGTATTTTTATTATCAGGAAATTTATAGCAAAACTCAGAAATTTTCAGACCAACTTATCTCAACCCGGAAGAGAAAAATTTTGCCTCATTTTTTGTGTCAAACTGGAAAAATCAAACTCAGATATTTTTTCTTGTTTTCTGCCTCGATTTTTGTGCCTCTGTACAGACTGTACGGTATGGGTTGACTGTATGGACCTTGAAATCCGTGGCCAGATTTGTTTTTCTCAGAAATTGTGCCTAGAAATCTGCCTCGAAAATTGTGCCTATTGTACTGAAAACTAAGAAACCGGATTCGTCTTGGAGGCCCCTCGTGTCCCGTGGGGATCGAATCAGACACGATTCGATCTAAATTCGTGTCCGATTCGAGTTTCAGTCGAATCCGTTTTTGGGACACGTTGCAAAAACGAATCAGACGCAAAATGAGAGCGTGTCTCAACTGTCGGACACGAATCCCGAAAATAGGACACGTAAAGCGCGGAAAAAGGCATCCGGGTTTGCTTTAAAACAAAATTTTGGATTTCTTTTTGTCATTTGCAAGGACGCAATTGGTTGAGAGTGAGTTGTATGTGCAGGTGAAGGAGTTTTGAAGGAGATTTGAAGGCTATCCATTGTTTCCAAGCGATTCCAAGTGCATTCCGGTGGATTTGTGGAGAGGATTGCAAGCTCAACCATCACACATAAAAATGGATGTCTCAATTAGCTAGAGCAAGATAGGGGGCAAAGGAAAGGGAGAAATGCACCATCTAGGGCCTCCCCTCCTATTCCACCAAGCACAAGCGGTTCTCCTCCTCCGTCAAGTGCTCCATCGGTTGCTAGTGGAGCTCACTCTATAGCTCCATTTAACCCTGTTTTAGCAAGACAACAAGCCTAAGAAAAAAAATACCCTTTGTGGAAGTATGTGACAAGGAAAGATGGGCCCGGGGCAAAGCTTGGTGGGGGAGGCAATGTGTCTTGGAGATGCAATTTTTGCAAGCATGAATTCATGAGCACATATTTTCGGGTTAAGGGCCATTTGTTGGCCCTTCCTTCTTGTGGGATTTCTTCATGCAAAGCGATGAGTGTTAATCAAAGGAGGGATATGGAAATAGAGGATCATGTTGGCTTAGGGAAGGTGGCAACAGCAAGCAAGAAAAAAGAGGATGATTCTCTTCCATTTTTGAGGAAGTCCTCTAGCACCAAGACTCCATTTCCACCTAGCATTTATGGGCATGGGGATACGTATCAAACAAGAAAGAGGCAATCTACAGGTGGTTCAATGGATAGGATTTTCCAACAAGAGGCGCGAGAAGAGGTAGACCTTACCATTGCATTTTTCTTCTACCTCAACTTCATCTCATTCAATGTTGCACGGTCACCATTGTATTTTGAGACGGTTCGAACTATCCTGGAACGAGCTCCAAGTGGTTATGTGCCTCCTGGTTCAGAGAAGCTTAGAACCACATTGTTGGTTAAAGCAAAGGAGGTAGATTAAATCCTTGAGCCAATTAGAAGAACATGGCCCTCATGTGGTGTGAGTATTGTTTCTGATGGATGGACGGATCCTACAGGCCATCCACTCATCAATTTCATGGTATCTTCCCAAAATGGACCGTTGTTCTTGAAAACGGTGGATGCTCTTGGGAAATACAAGGATGCACAATTTATGGGTGAGTTATTCATCAAAACCATTGAAGAAGTAGGTGTTGATTCGTGTGTACAAATCATCACGGACAATGCACCTGTTTGCAAGGCTGCTGGCATGATTGTGGAAGCTAAATATCCACAAGTATGTTCATTTTGGACACCTTTCATTTCTAATTTGCTCATTGTTTGAATTTGGTCATTGCAATGTTAGTGTTGTAGAGTCATTGATACATGCTTTTATTGCTCTTACAGGTTTTTTGGACACCTTGCATTGTCCATTCCTTGAATTTAGCGCTGAAAGCCATTGCTTCGGATGTGACATGGATTGGCAACCTTATTGAGGATGCAGGCCATATCCGTAACTTTGTACAAAACCACACAAATGCCCTCACAATCTAGTAACAGTACACACAACTTTCATTGCTGAAGATTGCAGATACTCGGTTTGCTTCCTCATTCATCATGCTGAAGAGGTTGAGGGAGGTCAAAACCGCTCTTGGGTCCATGGTGATTTTAGAGTTTTGGGCTTTTTGGAGAAAGACAGATCAGGCTGCTTCACAAAAGGTGAAGGACATGATGTTAGATGATGGTTGGTGGGACACGGTAGATCTTAGCATTAAGATCATGGAGCCAATCATTTCTTTGTTGCGGTTTGCAGACACGGACCAACCCATCCTAGCAGAGGTTTATGAGGGGTGGGATTCCATGATTGAGTCCATGAGGTCCATTGTCATGGAGAATGAGTGTCCCGAGTATGGGACATCGATAGAGAACTTATGGACCATTATTCGGGATATTCTTATCTCCAGGTGGGATAAGAATTGCACAGCATTGCATTGCTTGGCCCACTCCTTGAACCCCAAGTTCTACACTTAGGAGTGGCTTACTGGTGGATCAGAAGCCTCACACAGAGTCCCTCCTCACATGGATGTAGAGATTGCACATGGGAGGAAGATAGCACTTAGACGGCTATTTCAGGATAGCGACATGCTTGAGGAGGCGGAGGAGGGCTTTGTAGATTTTTCCACTGGCACTGGGAGATTTGGAGGCTATGATGTGCTTAGAGATAGGGGGGTAAGAAACCCTATGCTTGGTGGGCAACTCATGGGGCAACATCCCCTATTCTACAGAAGTTAGCCTTGAGGGTCATCTCTCAAGTTACATCATCCTCTTGTTGTGAGGGGAATTGGAGCACATATGGGAACTTGTACAGTGTGAAGAAGAGCAGGCTTGAGCAGTCCAGGGCAGAGTCGATGGTGTATGTGCACTCCAATCTTCGTCTTATTTACAGGAAGAGGGAGGAGCGGGTGAAGGGAAAGACAAAGATGTGGGATGTCTTTCTTAATGATATGGGTTTGGACAACAATACTGAGTTGGCATTAGCCAACATGGATCTTAATGATCTAGTGCTAGAGCCGGTCACTTTTGATGATAATGATCGTATAGAGGGGTCATCCTCCACAACAGCAGATGCAAATCGTTAGATGGGCAGAGAGGAGGAGGAGGGGGAGGAGGATGAGGATCGGGGCAGTGGCAGTGATGAGTATGTTGATTCAGGCATGGAGGAGGACTACTGACATATGGGATTCTCCCTTCTTGATCCACCCCTTTTTGTACTATTAGTCTATTTGGCATTTGCTAGTGCCCAGTGGCATTCCGACATATATGTATACATTTTGATTTTGATGACTTACTGAGAAATATGGTTCCGACATGCATCTATGTGTCTCATTGTGATTTGTGAATGACAAATGTGTTGTGAATCGTGATTTGTGAATGACAAATGTGTAATCATTAATGTGTTTTTATTCTAATTTCTATTGAATATTTGTAAATGTTCTAGTTTCTAAAGATTTTTGGATCTATATGTCTATACTTTTAAATTTTAATATATTTTAAAATATATATATATATATATATATATAAAACGTGTCCTGATTCCGGGGGTCACCGTGTCCATGTCGGACTCTCGTATTTTCCTGTCCTTCGTGTCTCGTGTCCCCGTGTCAGGTGACTTAGACTGAAAACTGTACTGTACAGACCATCAATAAATGCTGCTGTCCTCTCCTCGATTTTTTGCCCTCTTTGTTGTTGTCTTTTCCCTCGATTTGCATGCTGCAATTTTTTTCTTTCTCAGAAAAATGAAAACTTTCTCTTAGCTCTCTCCTTCACTTCAATCTGCAAAAGTGAGTGGAATGGCTTTTTCTTGCCTTTTTGGTGAGAACCCTAGGGTTCATCTAATCCAACGGTGGAGATTAGATTAGATCGGTGGATGAGATTAAATGCTCATATTTAAATCTCATAAATATAAATTTCACTCACCCACTTTAATTTATTGAAAAGTGACTTTATTCTCTAAAGTCATATTAAATGCTCATCTCAAGTCATTAAATGCAAGGGTCACTTTATTTCCCCCTTTTAAGTGTCTAAGGCTAAAGTCACCTAGGGGAGCACTTTCCTAGGGACAAAAATCAACATGGTTTTCCTATAAATTGCAGGTTTTTGCACGGCTAGTTATTTATTAGGGCTCCCCTTCAAGGCCAAGTTGGCAGGGAGTCAGTTATCTAATGTTGGACACATCCCTCTTGAGAATGTGTACAAAATTAATGTTGCAATGGTAGGACCATTTTGGCAGGATTGGGGGTGGAGTTTTGGTTGCCCTTTAAAGCAGTATGATTCTTGGAGGCTATATTCCATTTTTCATTTGCATCATGCCTAGCCCTTGTCCTCATTTTGCATTAGGCTTCCACTAATTTAAAGGACAGGTGGATTTGTTGGCTTCGTAATGTTTGGTTTGTGCAACATTTCTATAAGTTGCAGGTTTTTGAGTGGCTGGTTATTTATTAGGGTGCCCCTCTAAGGCCAGGTTGGTGAAGAGTAGGCTATATGATGGTCTTTGTCTTAGTGAGCCACATCTTCCAGTAGTGTCAGTTTGCAAAGGGTGGTTGGAAGTATCCCCAGGATCATTGTTCAAATCTTCAGGTAAGAATACATTGTTGGGCAGCTCTGTTTGGTGATTGCAGCTATATGGTTTGTACCTCTTTCATTAGGATTTGGCATTGCCCGAGGATCTCTACTCTATAATATGCCCTCTGGAATATTCGTTGTAGGTTGATATTTGATAATGACGTCGGTTCTTTAACTGCTTTTTGTACCTTGTAATGAGGGTATGTATGTAGTTATTGGCAAAAGTTTCTTTCCTGATTAAGGATGCAAATTCTCTAGATGCAGTAGCTTATTCAGATTTAATTTCTGCTTTAGTAGAATTGAGAGAGAGAATATAAGCTCCCATATATATATTATATACCCTTCCATTTTTTGTTTTGCTTATATATATATGATTATACCCAAAAATATGTCCCATCGATTGGATGCCATCTCTGTAACTGGATCCATCAGCAGATCCGTGGATCCCTGGATCAGATTTGGATTCGGATCCGGATCCACCTGATATCCACCCAGGATCCGCTCCAAACCTTGAGAGGGTTTGAAAATTGCAAATGATAACCACAATATTAACCCAGTTGTCACTCATTCGATATTGGAGCGCTTGGAAATTGAGGCCGCCTTAGAGACCGGCCACAATAATGAATATTTAAACAAAATCCATGTCAGCGTTAACAATCATAATAAAACAGGCTGGAGCCTATTTCTATGGAGGACATGGGAAAGCGTTCGCTGGAAAGGATGGATGGGCTCAGTGACATGGTATTGGATGCTGTAGAGATGTTTAAAAGATAATTTTGTTTGATTCCAGCTATATATTGTCCTAAATGTGCCATGATTTCGTTAGTTTTACTTTTGCCATGATATATTGTCATATTAACGCCTTATATCATGCTGTTGATTAAACTTATAAAGTAAAAGTAAGTTATTGTTTAAACAATTTGAACTGAGTAACTTTAACTTTATATAATATTTATTATTAATTAATCTATCAGTAGCAACAAGCAATTAATGTGTGTGTGTGTGTGTGTATAATCTTAAATAACTGTAATAATGATGTACATATAGTAATTAATGTATACATCAATTATTTTATATAACTATTATATATCTAAATTATATAATTAATATATATATATATCTTGTATTATTTGTACCTGCCGTTTCCTTGCTGTATCCTGGGTTTTAAAAATTGTAATATGGATCTGTATCCAAATCCTTGTATCTTAGGATCTGAATCCTGGTAACTTAGCATGTTGTGTATGCTTAACAGCATAGGCTAGTCTATATTATATGTGTGCGTACAGTTTTTCTACGAACATGTGTTTGCATCAAAGCTAGTTGTGCTCTTAACTGAAGTGGTTTTCATTGAAGTGATTGCCAGTCCTTTGTTTGTTGAATGTTCTAACATATATAGGATAATTATGGTGACTTATCTTTATTGCTAATTTCCAATTATTATTAATATTGATTTCTTTAAGTTGCATAAATATGGTGTCTTTTATTGATGAATTCAATGTTTGGTGGCATATGTAAGGGCCTAGTGGTTCTCGTGGATTAAAGAAACTGGCCAATTTGCAGTATCTAAACAGGAACACACTATCCCATGTCCTTTGAATAGCTAGTAATATATACAAGTCAACTGAAAATTTTGTGGATGATTTGTGATTGCATTATATGGCTTAAACGCAAAGATATTTTGTGACTTAATTCAATGATTTCAGGTGGTGAGAAGAACATCCACTGCCAAAGTGGCTGCAGATGCTAAGCAGATAGAAGATTACATTATATCTTCCATCAATGCTGCATATGAAAGGGTTTGTTTTGACATAACCATGCTACTCCTATCGAAGCACTGTCACTGCAGGGTTTACGCAATGCTTTACTCTTTTCTCCTCAAAATTGTGTTAAAATAGTCAGGGAACTGGATATCTTACAGTTGATGGTTTCAACAGGCAATGGGGGCTGCAAATGCAAAATCTTTGGGAGCACATGAGCATCCTCTGAGGATACTCGCAGAAGATGTGAAGATTATTGCTGAAAGAGATTCAACTATTTTTAGGCCTATTTTTTCTCGTTGGAACTCTCAATCTATTGCAATCTCTGCCTCGCTCTTACATAGTCTTTATGGAAGGGAACTGGTAGGTGAATTACCTAAAGACATCATGAGTTTCCTTTCTTATCCTGAGATGCTGTTCCTGAATTTGTTGATTATTTCTTTGTTTTAGCTCAGTTCTTTTATGTAAAAAAATTAAATATTGATTCAAGTATTTGCTTGAAACTTTTTTGACATGTGCATTCTAGAAACCTTTCCTTGATGGAGTGTCCCATTTTTCGGAGGATGTTACATCTGTACTACCAGCAGCTGATATCCTGGAGCAGTGTTTGATTGAACTTGTCTATTCTGTAGACGAGGAGGATGAGTTGGATGGTTGTTACAAGCAAGGGATGTCTCCTTATCAGGTCTGTATACTCTTTTTACTGGAACTGTAAATGTGTTTGTTTGTCTAATGTGTATATAGTTTTTTCCACTTTCTGTAGACAATTATTTTTGGTTATGGCGATGCTAACATTATTTGTTATGGGAAACTGACAACTAGTTTCCTTGTATTTTCTTTAGTCACTTATTAATGTGGTTGTGTGTTTGTGTTTGGTTAGGACATTATTACTCTTACAAACAATTGTTTATTTTCATATGCTTGAGAATTTTTTTAAGGGGAACTGACAACTGGTTTCTTTGTATTTTTTTAGTTGCTTATTAATGTGTTTGTGTGTTTGTGTTTGGTTAGGACATTATTACTCTTACAAACAATTGTTTATTTTCATATGCTTGAGAATTTTTTTAAGGGGAACTGACAACTGGTTTCTTTGTATTTTTTTTAGTTGCTTATTAATGTGGTTGTGTGTTTGTGTTTGGTTAGGACATTATTACTCTTACAAACAATTGTTTATTTTCATATGCTTGAGAATTTTTTAAGGGGAACTGACAACTGGTTTCCTTGTATCTTTTTTAGTTGCTTATTAATGTGGTTGTGTGTTTGTGTTTGGTTAGGACATTATCAGTCTGATAAACAATAGTTTATTTTCGTATGCTTGAGATTTTTTTCAAGGGGGACTGACAACTAGCTTCCTTGTATTTTCTTTTGTTGCTTATTAATGTGGTTATGTTTGTGTTTGGTTAGGACATTGTCACTCTCACAAACAATAGTTTATTTTCATAAGCTTGAGGATTTTTTTTAACCATGATTAGGCATGCATAATTTATTGATAGTTTCTTATCATGTTTTCTAGATTGAAGCAATCTCTGCTCCACTGATTATGCGGTGGATTAACAATCAAGTTGGGAAAATTATAGAATGGGTTGAGCGGGCTATTCAGCAAGAGGTGGTTTTCCCTTCCTGTTCTTATTTAACGCATAATTATGAAATGAATTTCATCCTAACTACATAACATACATGATGCCAGTAGTCATGTCAAGATTTGTACGATATAGCATTCAAGAATAATAGAGACAGGAGCCAGTCATTTAGCTTTGAAGACTGAATTTCTGGCTGGTGACATACAACGTGTGGAATGAAACTTACTAGTAGTAAAAGGCATGGTATCTAAATCATCTCATGATCTGTAAAAATAACTGAAGAATTGCTTTATGTTTTTAAAGATTGAAGAAAATTCATTGGATCTCAGAAAGTAACCTAATTTTGGATTTCGGAGACACATTTCCTGTTGTTGAAAATGTAACTTCGGAAGATATTCTTCATTCTATTATTTGTATTATTATTATTATATTTTTATTAGACTTGTATATGTTTTCCCTCTGATTGGAAGGTGTGATTAATGTAATTGGTCATGTAAGAGTCGAGGTAAAACCTCTGTCGTAACTCGGGGCAATAGTCCCTAAAAGAATATTGTAAAATGTATTTTTTGAGCCCTCGAAGGGCAGGTCAGCCCAGTCAGGTCGAAAAGTTGGCCCTATTGGACCAAAAGGTAACACACATGAAGAAGATTAAGCAGCAGTGTAGAAATATTGACAAAAAATCAGACTTTTGCCAAACACTTCGTTAAACCCAGATTTCAGACTTTACTGTCATTAAGTAAAAAATACTTCACATGCATAAAACCCAACAACCTTGAAGCTGAAACACTGAAAAACTAAGTCTGTAGCAGCGGAAATACACATAAAAAACGACAGACTGATAAACCCATAAAACAGTAGATTTTTGGTCAATGTGACCCTGGAAAAACCCCACCCCGGGGAAAACCAGTCCAAGAGAATTTTATTGCAGCATTTATGAGGCAGAAAAATGATTTACAGCAACATTTCTTTCAGCATTAATGACTGTCCAGATTTCTCGATTTTCGTGCCCACCTTGGATTCCGTGCAACCATTAGAATGTACAGAATAGTACGGACTGTACGGATTTCTGTGCTTAATTTTTTTCACTTCTCGAAAATTGTGCCCAAAATTTTTTCCTCGAAAAATGTGTCTCTGCTGTACCATACAAACTGTACGGAACAATACAACTCATCAGAAACTAAATTCCTTGAAAATTGGCCAGCTCCTTGGGATTTGTGCCCTCTTGAGAAAAAAATTGTCTCCTTGGGATTCGTGCCCATTTGAGAAAAATTGCAGCTCCCTCTCTCTCTGCAAATAACTCAGCCAAAGGCTCACCCTTGAAAATGCTTTCCTTCAACTTGTTTTGCACACTACCCTAGGCTCTCTCTTATAATTTGAGAGTGACTTTTCACCTTCCCAATCCCTAAATCCAAAGGCCAAGATTAAATCTTGCCTTTTCAAGATCAAGGGTTGAGAAACTTACCCCCCCAAAAGCGGTTACATTTAATTTTAATAAAGTCACATTTACTTTATGAACGAAGTGCACTTTATCATAAAGTCATTTTATAAAATTAAAACAAGGGAATATTTTATAAAAAGTCCCATTTACATAAGAGTCACTTTAAACTTTATAAAGCAACATTACAAAGTAAAGTAGCCTAGTTAGTGTTTTTGTCTTGGTCACTTCCGCATACAAGACAAAAACATGCGGAGTGCCTCCAGAGCTAAATCTCTAACACTCCCTCTTAGCGAGGGAGGTACTCACTGCCATCATCAACAGGTCTCGTCCTTAAATCCATCACACTGTTCGCTGTAGGAGCTCCCTCTAAACCTGAAAGGCTGAAACCAATGCTACAACCTGCACTGAACTCGAATCTGAAGACAACCTTCTGAAAGCCACCCTGAACCCTGAGCTCCTAGGAGAATTGAATCCCCACTCTTGAGCATTGGTTCGCTCATGCTGGCTGAGCCTCCTGCCAGTACTCAGAAGAGACTCCCTCTCTTCCATTGGAACTCGAGACTGTACCCTTGGTGCCACTGCAGCCTCAGGAGCCTCCTGCTCCTTGTTCGAATCATCAACCGTGGGATGTGCATTGAACTTGTACAGCTCACCGAACCGATCACCAATCAACTATGGATCAATCAGTCCCGCTCTCTCTGAGTATATATAAACATGTCCCAGATCATCTCTATCTGGAAAATGTACACATGTCCCCTCCGGAACAATGTCGAATACCTTGCATCTTCCAGGGCTGAGACCGAGAGCAAGTTTACCCTCATCCCTGGAACAAAGAGGACCCCATCTTGATCAAGGTATCCTCCATGACTAAGTTGGAATCTGACTTTTCCAACTCCTCGCACAGCGCGTGCATGTCCCCCTTCTGACTGAACGAACCGATCAAGACCAGCCTCAACAATGATACGGAATATATGCCATGTTCCAATCATATGACGTGAGGCTCCACTGTCAATATACCAAGTACCATTCTGAACTACTCCATTACTGTCGACACTAGAAATAACGGAGAACAATGAGAATTCCTTCTCGAATCTTCTCACAAAGTCTGCTTCCTCTGCTGTAGCTGCAACAACTATATCTTCTTCCTTCTTCTTCTCAAGACACTGAGAAGCATAGTGTCCATACTGGTTGCAAGCAAAACATCGAACTTTGGTCAAGTCCTTCTTGCTCTTAGCAAAAAGAGCAACATTCTCTTCGCTAGCACCCTCCTTCTGTCCACTGCCTTGAGATCCTTCCCGAATCTCCTCTTGAGTGAAATCATCCCATAATCTGCTCCAATCTAAAAGGTTTTCTCGAGCAACCACACACTTCACAAAGACTTGCCATTCCTTAGTGAAGCCTTTCAAGGCTATCCGCACTAACTTAGAATCAGAGATGACTTCTCCAACTGTAGCAAGCTCATCTTTCACTTGGGCCACCCGGGTAAGAAAATATGCTACACCCTCACCCTTGGCCATCTTAGTTCCCTGCAATTTTTCCTTGAGAGCCATTATTCGATTCTCATTTTTAGCCTCATACAGGCCTTTCAATGTATTCCACATTTCATAGGCAGTCTTCTTCTCAGCTACATGTGGAATAAGGTGGTCCCTAATACCATCCAAAATCAATCTTTGGGCTTTGGCCTCATTTACCTCATGAATATCCAAAGCAATAGGATTAGATTCATGAGGAGTTACCACGGTGCTAACTATGGTCCATAGCCGGTTTT
This sequence comes from Pseudotsuga menziesii, assembly GCA_001517045.1. NCBI lineage: Eukaryota > Viridiplantae > Streptophyta > Pinopsida > Pinales > Pinaceae > Pseudotsuga > Pseudotsuga menziesii. Next base: position 1,140,949 of record LPNX010712623.1, on the reverse strand, counting down.
CTTTGAGAACAATAGTCATCCTGACTTTCCACTGCAAGTAGTTGAACATTCCATCCAACCGATCCTCACATCTAATGCATGCAGTCATCTCTGCTATGAAAGAAAAATAAAATAGACCAACCAAAGAACAATATCTTCACTCTTCCCCACCACCTGCAAGTCACATCCAAATAAGGTTTTTCCAACACAAATTGTTAAAATACACAACAATAACCCTTGCCCAACAACTCAACACCACTGCTGTCCCCACAATCAGTTGTAAACTTAGAGCCTCCGCTTTGATACCATGTAGAAATATTGACAAAAAATCAGACTTTTGTCAAACACTTAGTTAAACCCAGATTTCAGACTTTACTGCCATAAGTAAAAAATACTTCACGTGCATAAAACCCAACAACCTTGAAGCTGAAACACTGAAAAACTAAATATGTAGTAGCGGAAATACACATAAAAAACAACAAACTGATAAACCCATAAAATAGTAGATTTTTGGTCAATGTGACCCTGGAAAAACCCCACCCCGGGGAAAACCAGTCCAAGAGAATTTTATTGCAGCATTTATCAGGCAGAAAAATTATTTACAACAACATTAACGACTATACCAGATTTCTCGATTTTTGTGCCACCTCGAATTTCTTGCCCACCTCGTTTTCTTTGCCACCTCAAATTTCGTGCCCACCTCGATTTTTGTGCCACCATCAGAATGTACAGACTGTATGGAACGGTACGGACTGTACGGATTTCTGTGCTTAATTATTTTTTCACTTTTCCTCGAAAATCGTGCCTAGACTTTTTTCCTCAAAAAATGTGCCTATGCTGTGCCATACAGACTGTACGGAACAATACAACTTAGCATAAACTAAATGCCTTGAAAACTGCCCAGCTCCTTGTGATTCGTGCCCTCTCGAGAAAATTTTTTCTCCTTGGGATTCGTGCCCACTTGAGAAAAATTGCAGCTCTCTTTCTCTCCACAAATAACTCAGCGAAATGCTCACTCTTGAAATGCTTTCCTTCAACTTGTCTTGCACACTACCCTAGGCTCTCTCTTATAATTTGAGAGTGACTTTTCACCTTCCCAATCCCTAAATCCAAAGGCCAAGATTAATCTTGCCTTTTCAAGATCAAGGGTTGAGAAACTCCTCACCCCCAAAGTGGTTACGTTTAATTTTAATAAAGGCACATTTACTTTATGAACTAAGTGCACTTTATCATAAAGTCACTTTATAAAATTAAAACAAGGGAATACTTTATAAAAAATCCCATTTACATAAAAGTCACTTTAAACTTTATAAAACAACATTACAAAGTAAAGTAGCCTAGCTACTGCATGGTCACTTCCGCATACAAGACAAAAACATGCGGAGTGCCTCCAGAGCTAAATCTCTACCAAGCAGAAAAGTCAAGACATTTTATCTTTGGATTTTTCTATTTTTGTTTGACATTGTACTAAGTGACGAATCTATACTAAAGAAGTTGCTGGGTTTTCTCTCTTGTGGTTTTCCAAAATAAAATTCTTGTGTCTTTCTTTTGTGTTGCACTTGTCTATCTTTTAATGATCCTATTGCATATCGTTATGATGTTATGATGCTAAATATTTTAAGATCTTGTATAACCATTAAAACTCTAAAATGGTATCCGAGCCACCCTGAAAGAAGGCACTATGTAGCCGAAATACTGCTTCAACTGCAACTGTTGCAGATTAGGGTTTCATGTTTGAAAACCCAGAAGGCAAAATCTAGTCATCTTCGAATTTTTGCTATAACTCGAGTTTGGAGAAAGATCAGGCACTGAAACTTTGACAGGTTGAAGAAGAAATCTTGATATACCTTGTGTGCGAATTTGAGCCTCAGATTTGCTATACTGCAGGAGGTATGATCCCGCCAAAATAGGGTTTCTACCTCTTACACAATTCAGTCTTAAACATGTGACCTAGGGAGAATTGCTATATCTCGGGCTAGGAAGATCCAAATCGTATTTCGTAAGATGTTGTAGATAGGGCACAAACTGAAGTTCCTGTGGTGCGATTTTTCGAACCCAAAGATCAAACAGTGACATGTGGCAGTCTGTACAAGTTCACTATATTGAACCACTCCATAAACATGTCACCTTTGGAAACTTAACATAACTTTCATTTGGTAAATCCAATCTTGCTCTAACCAATGGTGTTGGAAAGAAGACAGATCACACTATCTCAGGACGAAGTTTCAGACCTTGAGGATCATAAATTTTGGTGATAAAATTAAGGCGAGACGCTGCAAGAAGGAACTAGGGCATCAAGTTTTTGGAGTTTCCCTCCACAGTTTTTAGAAAAAGGACCTCACTAGACAACTCACCTCAAGGAGGCACATTTTTGGGTTTAGATAGAATTTCAAGATTCCAAACTTGAAAAAATTAGGGTTTCTCAAAAATTAAAATAAAACCTAAGGGGACCTAACACATGTCCATATGACCCAATATTTATGCCTAACATGTTTATAAACATTGACACATAGACTCTAATAACCCCCTAAGGCCTATTTACCAAGACGTCTACCCCAACTTTGGAGGTGTGAGTGAAAAACTCAGAAATTATTTGTCGTTTGTTCAACAACAAATAATTACCAAGGGAAAAAACACTCTGGTCTAGTCAGCTTGATGTCTAAGTCTAGGAGACTGAGTCTTTTACATATTTCACCATGCTAGGACATTTATTACAATTCCCCCAAGGGGGTATGAACATGTACAAGAAAATTTAAAAATTTTCCCAGAAAAAACTCTGGCTGACTTTTGAACTCTGAAGAATGAACAATGATGCTTGTTCTACTTTGCCGGCTCACTTGAAAACCAACCAAGCATGACTTAGTATGTAACACTCATCAAAAGCATTGGAGGTTTACTCACCTCCATTTTCTGATCTAAGCACCCGAATCCTCCTTCCAGTCTGGTTGTCCACAAGAGCTTTGAACTCTTGGAACCTTTGCAAGACCTCCTCAGACCTCTTGCTCTTAAGGAAGTAGATCCAAGTCTTCCTGGAATAGTCATTGATGAATGTCACATAGTACATATCAGTGTAGTCAGACTCTTTGAATATTCGCGAGTCTTGCCGAGTCTTGCCGAGCGACCACTAGGACGAGTACTCGTGACATACTCGCAGGGTAAACTCGCCACTCGCCGAACTCGTCATTTACTCGCTGAACTCGTCACTTACTCGCGAGTCCGTTGACTGTTTGACCGTCGCTTTTGCGTTTTGGAGGGAACGTGGGGAGGGAATAAGCCCCCGAAACAACACCGCTCTCCCCTGTCATCTCATTGAATAGTTTGGCTTCCCTCGAGTTGTTCTCTTTTGCCCCCTAGCTATTATCAATTTATCAGTTGTCTGTGTGTTTGGAATTTTGGAGTGTGCGTGCATTGAGGAAGGTCGCTAACACTGGTCTGAGCATTTTCAATTTTTAATTTTTTTCATTGAACTTCTATACTTTGAATTTTATAAATGTAAGGCGATGGCGCTGCCATTGGTAGTTTGGTTGAAGAATGTGATTGCTCGTGGTTAGGATAGGATGATGATAGTGTATTTTTTACAATTTGCTTTTTCATTTTTTTAATATCTTTAATAATTTTTAATTAATGAAATTTTCTTATTATCTTTTTTTTCAATAATTTTTGGTTTTTATAATTTGTAATTAATAATTATACTTTGTGATTTCAAGTGAGAAAACACTTCTCATTAAAATGCATTGCTATGTCTTTTTATCAATTTTTTGAATTGTTATATGCTTATATATTAAATTCTAATTTTTAATATATATGTTTATATATTATTTTTTAAGTTACTATATTTTTAATGTTTTTCATATTTGCTGAGTCTTTGCCGAGTCTTATCTGAGTCTTATCCGAGTCACCGAGTCTGCCGAGTCCCAAGCCAGCCGAGTATTTGCCGAGTCCGAGTCTGACTACACTGGTACATATGACATCATACCACATAAATCTGAATGTATCAAATCAAGTACTACCATTGATTTGCGGTCATTGCTTGGAAAAGTAGTCTTTGTGCACTTTCTCAAAGCAGACCCTCTGCATAGATCACTGTGCTCTATGTTGAACTTAGACAAACCAGTCACCATGTACCTCAACATCCTCAGTGCTGGATGATGCAAATGAGCCATCCTCCTATGCCACAACTCCCATAGGACAAAACTGCTATTGTGAGCCAAAGCATGCTGTGGCTGAAATAAGAGCTTGTACAACTTCCCACATCTTACTTCAATAGCAAAAGAGGCAAATGGTTCGAATTGAAAATTTTCTTATCCACAACCCGGTTTCAAGTTTTGGTTTTCATATGAAGTTTAATGCCCAAACCCCATAGATGCAAATTCACTTTACATCTATGAAAATTTAATTTTCCTTGAAACACATGGAAATAATTTCAACTTTAAAGAACTCAGAAAAAATAGGACAACCAAACCACAAATTTGAACACAATGATTTTTGACCAAACTTGGTTCGGGATAAAAACTCGAAGGGAAAACATATTCAGATAGAGATTTTATTTTTCTTTCAGAAGGCAAATTATACAAAAATACAACTGTACTTATCTCAATAGTTTTCTTCTCGAAAAGTGTGCCAAACAATCACTTCACGACTTGTTGAAATCTTCAGACTTCCACCTCAAAATTTGTGCCCTCAAAATAGTTGTACGACCTCACACGCTTAGCCTCCATTTTTGTGCCAAAATTTATCAAAAAACAGAATGTGTCCCTGCCTCGAATTATGTGCTTGACTGTAACAATAAAAATGCCCAGTTTGTCTCGAAATTTGTGCCCCCCCAAAATAGTACGGTTTCACACGTGTGCAGCAAAAAATGCATAATTCTTTTGATTTGTATGCCCAGGCTTCTCCTTGATTTTTCTGCATTACTTCATTCTTTTGATTTGTATGCCCATAATTCTTTTGATTTTTGTGTTGTACTTCATTGCTCTTGCTTTGGGATTTGTGCCAACTCCATGACTTTGGAAATAATGCTCTTACTCAGCTGCTCGATTTCTGTGTAAGGGTTTTTCTTATCTGTTTTTGTCCTCTTGACTTCTCTTCTTTTCTTCTCTTGTTCTCCAAATCTCTTGGTAAACAATGAATTGGGATTCAATGCCTTTACCTAGTTTTGTTTGTGGTAACTACTTCCTTTTAACCCAATGGCTAGGATCAAAACTTAACTTAATGAGCTCTAGGTTCCTCGTTAAATTCTCACTTTTTCTCATTACATGAATTTAAGTCACTTTATTTAAATAATTTACAAGACATTAAATATTTAATCCACCTTTTAATTTCTCTTACAGTCAAATTAATATTATAACTAGAAACCACCTTTATAAAGTGAATGTATAAATATAAAGTACTAGGGACCTTATTTAATGTTGTCCACCCCTAGGCATCACAATGTGAACAACACTTTCCTTGATACATTTTTCAACACCAATATCTTGGGAAAAATGTGCACATGTACAACCCAAGTCCCTTGTCCTCGATCTTGGAAATTGACATCAAGTTCTTTTCAACCTAGGAACATACAAGGCATCCCTCAAAGTCACGAGACTCATAGAATCCCTCTGAAAGGTAACGGTCCCATGTCCAACTGCTTTGAGTACTGTGTCATCCCCGAACACTACCTCCATATCCCTGTTGTAGAAATATTGACAAAAATTTCAGACTTTTGTCAAACACTTAGTTTACCCAGATTTTAGACTTAAAACTTGTCATTAATAAAAGTACCTCTCATGCATTTAAATTAATAACCCAACAAGCTGAAAAACTGAAACTAAGTTTGTAGCAGCGAAAAAATCACATAAAAAACAGCAGACTGATAAACCCATAAAACGACAGAAATTTGGTCAATGTGACCTTGGAAAAACCCAACCCTGGGGAAAACCAGTCCAAGAGAATTTTTATGGCGGCATTTATTAGGCAGAAACTTAATTTACAACAGCATTTATTTCAGCATTAAATGACTGAATCAGATTTCTTGATTTTCGTGCCCAGCTTCAATTCAGTGCCCACATCGATTTCCGTGCCCAGCTGACTGTATGGATTGTAAGGATTTTTGTACCCATAATTTTTTTCTCTTCTCGAAAATCGTGCCTAGATTTGTTTTTTGAAATTTGTGCCATTGTTGTACTGTACAGATTGTATGGAACATTACAACTTAACAAAAATAAAAGCCTTGGGGAACATGCCCAACTCCTTAGGATTTGTGCCCTCTTGAGAATTTTTTTCTTCTTGGGATTTGTGACCACTTGAGAAAAATTGCAGCTGCTTCTCTCTGCAAATATCTTAGCCAAGTGCTCACTCTTGGAAATGCTTCCCTTCAACTTCCTTCAACTTGTCTTGCACACTACCCTAGGCTCTCTCCTATAACTTGAGAGTGACTTTTCACCTTCCCCATTCCCTAAATCCAAAGGCCAAGATTAAATCTTGCCTTTTCAAGATCAAGGGTTGAGAAACTTCCCCCCCAAAAGCGGTTACATTTAATTTTAATAAAGTCACATTTAATTTATGAAACAAGTGCACGTTATCTCATAAAGTCACTTTATAAAATTAAAAGAAGGGAATGCTTTATAGAAAGTCCCATTTACATAAGAGTCACTTTAAACTTTATAAAACAACATTGCAAAGTAAAGTAGCCTAGCTAGTGCATGGTCACTTTTGTATACAAGACAAAAACATGCGGAGCGCCTCCAAAGCTAAATCTCTAACACTCCCTCTTAGGGAGGGAGGTACTCACTGCCATCATCAACATGTAGGAGCCTCCTTTGAACCTGGAACCAACATTATCGCCTGCACTAAACTTGAATCTGAAGATAACGTTCTGGCAGCCACCCTGAACCCTGAGCTCCTAGGAGAATCAATTCCCTGCTCTTGAGCATTGGTTCGCTCATTCTGGCTGAGCCTCCTGCTAGGAATCAAAAGAGACTCCCTCTCTTCCATTGGACCTCGAGATTGTACCCTTGGCGCCACTACAGCCTCAGGAGCCTCCTGCTCCTCGTCTGATTTATCAATCGTGGGCTGTGCACTAAACTTGTACAGCTCATCGAATCGATCACCAATCAACTGTGGATCAATCAGTCTCGCTCTCTCCGAGTATATATAAACATTTCACAGATCATCTCTATTTGGAAAAATGTACACATGACCCCTCCAGAACAATGTCGAATACCCTGCATTTTCCAAGGCTGAGATCGAGAGCAAGTTTACCCTCATCCCTGGAATAAAGAGGACCCCATCTTGGTCAATGTATCCTCCATGACTAAGTTGGAATCTGACCTTTACAACTCCACGCACTGCACGTGCATGTCCCCCTTTTAACTGAACGAACCGGTCAGGACCAGTCTAAAAAATGATTCAAAATATCTGCCATATTCCAGTCATATGACGTGAGGCTCCATTGTCAACATACCAAGTACCATTCTGAACTACTCCATTGCTACCGACACTAGAAATAAGGGAGAATAACGAGAACTCCTTCTCGAATCTTTTCACAAACTCCTCTTCTTTTGCTGTAGCTGCAACAACAATATCTTCCTCCTCTTTGTTCTTCTTCTTCTGAGGACATTAAACTTTGCTCAAGTCCCTCTTGGACTCCTTCTTGCTGTTAGTAGAAATAATAACATTCTCTTCATTAGCACCCTCCTTCTGTTCACTACTTTGAGATCCTTTCCGGATCTCCTCCTGAATGAAATCGTCCCATAATCTGTTTCAATCTGGAAGTTTTTCTTGAGCAACCACACACTTCACAAAGACTTCCCATTCCTTAGTGAAGCCTTTCAAGGCTATCTTCATTAACTCAGAATCAGAAGTGACTTCTCCAACTGCAGCTAGCTCATCTTTTATCTTGGCCACCTAGGTAAGAAAAGAAACTACATTCTCACCCTTAGCCATCTTGGTTCCTTGCAATTTTTTATTGAGAGCCATTATCTGGTTCTCATTCTTAGCCTCATACAAGCCTTTCAATGTAGTCCACATATTATAAGCAGTCTTCTTCTCAGCTACATGTGGAACAAGGTGGTCCCTTATACCATCCAAAATCAACCTTTGGGCTTTGGCCTCTTTTACCTCATGAATATTCAAAGCAATAGGATCAGTATCAGCAGGAGGAGTTACCACGATGCTAACTATGGTCCATAGTCTATTTTCTTTGAGAACAATAGTCATCCTGACTTTCCATTGCAAGTTGTTGGACCTACCATCCAACCGATCCTCATATTTGATGCATGCAACTATCTCTGCTATCAAAGAAAAAAAAATAGACCACCAAAAGAACAAAGTCTTCAATCTTCCCCACCACCTGCAAGTCACATCGAGATAAGGTCTTCCAATATACACAAGTTGTTAAAAAAACACAGTAGAAACCCTTTTCCAATAGCTCAACACTACTGTTGTACCCACTATCAGCTGTAAACATAGAGCCTCAGCTCTGATATCATGTAGAAATATTGACAAAAGATTCAAACTTCTGTCAAACAAGTTGAAACACTGAAACTAAGTTTGTAGCAGCGGAAAAATCACATAAAAAACAGCTGACTGATAAATCCATAAAATAGCAAAAATTTGGTTAATGTGACCCCTGGAAAAACCCCATCTCGGGGAAAACCAGTCCAAGAGAAATTTTTTTGCAGCATTTATCAGGCAAAAAATTAATTTACAGTAGCATTTATTTCAGCATTAAATGACTGTACCATATTTCTCAATTTTCATGCCCACCTCGATTTTCGTGCCTAGCTGATTGTATGGATTTCTGTGCCTAGAATTTTTTTCTCTTCCCGAATATCGTGCCCATAATTTTTTGTCGAAATTTGTGCCATTGCCATATCGTACGGACTGTACGAAACAATACAACTCAATAGAAATAAATGCCTTGGGAATTGTGCCCAACTCCGTGGGATTCGTGCCCTTTTGAGAATTTTTTTGTTCTCCTTGGGATTTGTGCCCACTTGAGAAAAATTGCAGCTCCTCTCTCTGGAAATAACTCAGCCAAATGCCCACTCTTGGAAATGCTTTCCTTCAACTTCCTTCAACTTGTCTTGCACACTACCCTAGTTTCTCTCTTATAACTTGAGAGTGACTTTTCACCTTCCCTATTCCCTAAATCCAAAGGCCAAGATTAAATCTTGCCTTTTCAAGATCAAGGGTTGAGAAACTTTCCCCCCAAAAGCGGTTACATTTAATTTTAATAAAGTCACATTTACTTTATGAAACATGTGCACTTTATGTCATAAAGTCACTTTATAAAATTAAAACAAGGGAATACTTTATAAAAAGTCCCATTTACATAAGAGTCACTTTAAACTTTATAAAACAACATTACAAAGTAAAGTAGCCTATATGCTGAATGACGCTCCGGATGTCATGATCTGGGCTGGTGACAAGCAAGCTGGATTACTTAAGGCTAGTGCATGGTCACTTCCGCATACAAGACAAAAACATGCGGAGTGTCTCTAGAGCTAAATCTCCCGAGCACTTGTCACATGGATCGAGGCTCCACTGTTAATGTTCCAAGTGTCGATGGTGGATGCATTCAAAGAATGGTCAGGCAACAGGGAATACTCTCTCTCATCCTCCATATCAGCGCTGGTGATGGAAGCTCTCTCAACAAGGCCAACGCAGGGAGAAAACTCTCTCCCAGATTTGGCTGTATACTCCTTATTATTTGCTGAAGCTATTGTCTGTTGCTTATTCTTCTTGCTCTTGTTTGAGGACTGTGAAGCATAGTGCCCGAACCCATGGCAAGCAAAGCACTTGACCTTGCTCAAATCTTTCTTTTGTTCACCCTACTTCTTAGCCCCACCTTGCTTGGGGTCCTTCTTGGACTTCTTCCCTTTGGGTATCAAAGTCACATTCTTCTCATCCGCCCTACTATTTGAAGAGCTACCCTGTACAAAACTTCTCCAGATATCCTCCTGCACAAAGTCATCCTAAAGAGGATCCAAGAAGGCATGTTTTCGCTGACAACTATAGCCTCCACAAAAACAACCCATGGCTTGGCCACACCATTCAAGGTTGTCCGTACTAGCTCACTGCTAGAAATTGTCATCCCAACTGTTGCAAGCTTGTCCCTCACATGAGTGATCCTACTAAGGCAGGATATCACACCCTTAGATTTGGCCATCTTGATACTCTTCAACTTTTCCCTCGTAACCGTCTTTCGGTTCTCATTCGAGCTCTGGTGTACTTGGTTAAGGTCTTCCTCATTAAATAAGCATGGATCTTTGTGGTAAAATGTGGGATCACATGATCCTTCATTGCATCAAGGATGATCCTCTTTGCCTTGATGTCCTTTTTATTGAAAGTTTGCAATGCTACTGCATTAGTGGCAGCTGGTGCTTGTATTGGGTTAGCTTGAGTGTGGTTCACCATATCATTCCACAACTCATTCTCTTGCAATATGAGGACTATCCTCGCCTTCCAAGGAACAAAGTTCTCTTCTCCATCCAATCTGTCTTCCACCCTCAAACCATCTCATTGAGAATATGATGAAGTCCAAAATTCTGCCAACTAAACAAAAGAACTTTTAGAGCTTTAATGGTTATACAAGAACTTTAAACATTTAGCATCATTTCATCATAACCATAACATTAGGATCACTAGAAGAAAGACAAGCACACCAAGACAAAAGAACACAAAGATTTACCTTGGGAAACCCTCTTGGGGGAGAAAACCCAACAAAACTTACTCAATACAGAATTCAACCATTAGGAGCATCATCATCAACATATGGTTGCTAGAACATCATCATCAGCATCAGCATATATCATCATCATCATCCATTTCTTTTCTGAGCTGGCATAGGTGATGAATTGCACAACCAATCTTTATGCAAGCTAGCTTTGTTGCAATGAGGTTAGCTTGCATAATTTACACACCCCTTAATCCACTCATTTTTAGACTTAATAGAATAAGCAATATAAAGCCCAAAGAAATCTCATTGGTAGATTCTTTTTGGTCTTGCATGTCAAGTGTGAACTTTTATGGTGTAGTAGGTTTTATCAGACCAGTTGTTTCTTGTGGGCTTCCATTAATATTTGCTTCTAGACAATGCTCAAAGGCCAACTGTTTCTTTTCTTTATTGTGTTTCATTTTGTAGTGGAGATGTTTGATACACTCCCTTGCATTTTGTTATATTTGAACTACTTTTACAATCCCATTCTTAGTGGTTATAACTTATAAGTAGACAATAATAATTTTGATATGATTACATTTCCTTTGCTAGCATTTGTTATCTGTATTCATTATCTTCTTTTGTCATTTACCTTGGTAATGTTACAGAGATGGGATCCATTGTCATCTCAACTACGACATGGGGCTTCTATTGTTGAAGTCTATAGAATTATAGAAGAGGTATGTTGTTATTTATTTGTGTTCTCGCTCAAAAATTAGTGGCTAGTTGTCAATCCTGTTATTGTTTTAAAATCCACCTCAGATTTCATTATAATCACTTAGTTTTCTTGCCTTATATGCCTTTTAATTGTTTTTGTGTGTTATGGTATATTTGTTTAATTGGCTTATAAAACCATAAAAAGCTGATCTTTAGTTCAATTAATTCCCCATATTGGCATATATTCTTGTAGATAAATATTTTTATTAGTGGATATGCTAGTAGTCTAAAAACGTTCATCTAGCTAGAAGTCAAACCACCATGTGTTGGTTTTGTCATTCCTAAAAATCCACTAAATATAATTCGGCTTCTTTTTATGGTTATAATGGTAGAAAGGAAATAGCCATCATCATAAATAGATTGAAACACAATATTTTGCAGATTGTTTCTATGGTTGTTCGTGTGTCTTTGTTGTACAACTTCAACTCTATTTTCATTGTGAACTAGAAAGTTTGGCTTAGTGATGTAATGCTAAGCACATGCATTTTTGTTGGATGCATGAAATTATTTTGTTGATGAACTATAGTTCTTAGGATGTTATTCAGACATTGGCAATCTGAGTTGATCTAGATGCTTGCTAGCAGAATTAATGTAATCAGTGTTGTGGTATGAAGACTCCAATACTCAAGTCCAATTAAATAGAGGCACATTACGATTAAGTGACTTAAATAATGACTTGCTAGTCATGAATTGCTGTTAATTAATAAAGTGGTTAGGTCGATTAGGTAGACCGTAGCACAAAGTGAGATTAAAGGGGATTACCCTCATTGTATGAAATGATTCCATTGAATAAGATTTCATATATTTTACATTGATTGATATTCATGTTTTCAATGTGATATCGGAGCAATATCAAATTACTTGAGCTTGTGTGGCTTATATTCTGGAGGATGTGCATGTGCTTACTAAGGAGGAAACATACAATAATGAGAGGACTAAGTGAAAACATTAGAAAAGTTTAATTAATGTTAAGGGGCAAGATTTATATTGTATGTGAAATATACTCATTGATTGATATGAATGATTAGTTTGGTAACAAGCTGACAAGTCTTAAGGAGGATTGCTGAACAGAACCCACGAGTGGAGTAGAGCGAAACATCTCTGGCTGTGAGCTAACCAAAGCCATCATACACAGAATACATATTCACTGAGAGTTACCGCACACAAAACTGAGAAGTATAAGGAGGACATGCCATTAAAGTGAAAACTTTAGTCCAAGACACAGCTCATCTTACAACTCATCATTTAGACCTAAAAATCTGCCATACACATGTTTCAAGCACCTGGTTACAGAATTTAGCAGAAGATTAAGTATTTTTATGTTACTCTAAACCGGGAGGTGTTACCGGGCAAACTACATGGCTAGTGCCCAGCAAGCATGTGCATGGACTTGTGATCCAATGTCACCTCGATCACAAATGTTTAACTTTTTTGGAGTGTCGTAACTTCCAAGGGGAGATCCCTTTAGTTTCTCTGCAAGACACTTAGGACAACAGACTATGCCTTCTAGATAATGATGTTAGTGACCAGTGCCTTTTAGTCAATAAACTCAATGAACGAAGAAGACATACTAGGTGAATAAAGTGCTCATATAGACTAATGTAAGATGTATCAAATCAATGTATTATCTGAAGTATTCAATTCAAGCTGTATCTGATTATTAATAGAAGCATTCAATACAAGAGATCATTCAACAATAGCATCAACAATAAATCATCCAATAAAAGTGTAATGACAGCACTGTATATTCAACTAATCACTTTTAATCACTTTTTCAATAACAAGTATAAGATAGCAGCAGTAGTACAGTGTGACAGTCCTAGTTATGACAGTTTTGCAGCAGCATTTAGGTTACTAATGTAAAGATGCATATGAGTTATAGTTTTACATTCAATGTAAATCACATCATTCCAAACCTTGAACACTATTCTTAGCAATAAATGACAGTTTCTAAATGTATGTTTCAGACTTGAGTTATGCAAATAATGTGAATTTTCAGACTTTATTTATCTCTCTTAAACAACAGCATCATACCACTAACGGTTAATCTTTGAATAAGTTCGGTGTCTACCATGGTTGCAGGTCGTGACGACTGTCAAAGCTTGACAGTCTGCAATTTATTGCAGACTGTATAGCAGCAGGTAATCGGGCTGCCAAAGCGCTGTTTCATCCTTGTGATAGGCTTGCCCAAAAGGCAACTAAGCTATGGATCCCAAAAGGGAGGCCCAAACCCCTAAGAGACCAAGGTCGAGGGTTTTGGGAGAGAAGGATAAGGAAGGAGAGAGGAAGGAGGATAGGAAAAGAAGGAGAATGGAGAAGAGAAGAACAATATAAGAGAAGGAAAAGGAAGGAAGAGGAAAGAGGCCAAGTTGGAGATGAGGGATGGGCTAGGGCTTAGGTTAGATTTTAGGTTTTTTCTAGGGCTTTTAGGGCAGATTTTAAGGTTTTTATGATTTTTGTATTTTCAAGGCTTCCTATAATTTCGACATAGGGTTTCAGGGTTTGAAATGGAGGGACGAATTTGTAGGAGACGATTTAAGGGAAGAAAGCCCTAATTTGGTTTTTACGTAAAAATTCATCATTTGTGAATTTTATCTATGAATCAAACTCATTAGGGTTTGAGAGCTTTTGGGGTTTTTGTCCTTTAAAGGTTTCCCCAGTGAAAAACTCTTTTGTTCAGTGTTTTGATGTGTTGATGTTGCTACTGCACTTGTCTATTGTTATCTAATAGTCTGCAAAATTTAAAATATTCATGCTAATGCTAAAATTCAACAGTGTCCAACGTGGCAAGGCATAACCTACTTGGAGTAGCCCCCTGACTCTGTGGTAGTCACTCTTTGCGACCTCTCGAATTCTAACTAATAGGCTTATATGAATTTTCTTATTATTCTAGTCACTTGTATCCATTTCTGGTGCAACCAATTGATCAAACAAGCTGCACTGGTGCAGAGCATACGAGGAAGGAGCCTTGGTTTATTTTATTAAAGCCAAATGTGAAGTTGTTTAGACAAACCATGACTGAGAATCTCTTTTCCCCTTTTGGGTAGTTCGAGAATGCATACTTAGGTTCATTATATTTGCAAAATAAATGAGATAGCATGAGAAAAGAACTAAAAATAAACTTGATCCTACCTACGAATCTATTTCTTCTGATATCACGGATCTCTTGGAACAAAATGACATAATTATTAAGGATGATGATTATTGAAAATTTATGGGCTCTTCGTTGTATGATTCTTCGAGACCTCGTAGTGTTGTTTCCAAACTCTATGGTAACGAAGGAAAAGTCGATGAAGCTAATATGGATCAGCTTGAGCTAGAATTTGACATTGTTCAAGACAAAGAAGTCATGATTAACTCGGGCAAGGATATTGAAGACATAATCCGTGAAAAGGATATGAATATCTCATTCCCTTATGATGTTAATAATGAAGAATGGATTAATCCTTTTGCCACTACAGTTGAAGATGAAGCATCGCCAGACATTACAAATGATTTCTATACCCAGATGCCTCACGAAGTGTCGTACGACTTAGTTCATCCTTGCCTACCTAACACCAAGAGAAGTGTGGTATGTCATACAGATATAGAGTCGATTGGTTTGTCATCCCTTCCAGTAGGTCATGCCTACTATTCTCTGCTGCATCTCTCAAAAAATCATGCACGAATTATTCATCCTTTTCTATCCTTATCGGTAAGTCCTTAATGATGCATTTCAACAAGATCAAGACAGGTATGTGGGCAAGTATGATTTTCACTCCTCAATTTCATAGCATTTATTGTGTATCTTTTTGTTTGAAGCATGAAGGTATGAATCTTATGGCTGACAGTTTCATATTTTTAAAGAATATTGAAGGTCCTAACATAAATGTTTCAAAGATGAAAATTGTGCTTCTATGTCCAAAAGAATGTTTGAACAGGTACAGGAATATGTTACAGCTAGCCCTTGAAAAGACTGCTGAAGATTTCTATGGCTCACCTTTACAAATGGTCTCTCAAGTTCAAAATCAGATGACCAATTTCGTGCAAATTTCTTCCTCGATGACAATGTATGATGGAGGTGGTCCATACATAAGTCCAGTAAAAGCATGGATAAATGAAGCTTGTAAGAGCAATTCTTATCTGTGACATCAATATCAAGGCTTTTAGGTTCCTACATATCCATCCTTCATTTCCCATCCTGATAGAAATATTGGTTTGTACTAAGCTTATCATCAATGAGA
This sequence comes from Pseudotsuga menziesii, assembly GCA_001517045.1. Lineage (NCBI taxonomy): Eukaryota > Viridiplantae > Streptophyta > Pinopsida > Pinales > Pinaceae > Pseudotsuga > Pseudotsuga menziesii. Next base: position 1,125,328 of record LPNX010712623.1, on the reverse strand, counting down.
TATTATCATGGATTGTCTCTAAAGACAAAGGAAAGAGTTTAGGTAAGAATTGCTTACTCAGTTGGCTACATTGGTGGTATGATTTCACTTACCCATTCAAGTTATCATGTTTAGCATAGGTAGGTTTAGTTTGATTTGAGTTAGGCATATACTGTTGCATTGCATTTTTCTTTCTTTTAGGTTTGCATATTGTCTACATTTAGTCTGCTTGTTATTCAATATTGTTTTCCATATCTATATACTGAGCAAGGAAAGACAGAAGTGTTCGCCTCATGATGTTGTTGATCTCCTTGGATATTTGATGTCTGTGTAGCCCTACAGGTACAAGAAGATTCACAAGTTCTTGAGCACTCCCGAGAAGAGCACTCGCCCCGCTGTTGGAGCCAATGTTACATGGTACCAATACCAGCGCACCTTCAGATGTGTTCCCCAAGAGAGAGGGTCATTTTTTAAAGACCGAGAGGGGTGTTATCTAGCATTTTCTGAGGAATGGTTATGGCCAAACCCTTTGGATTTGTCTTTAGAAATATTATGGCTTGAGGCATTGTTGACCACCCTTTGTTGGTTTTTTTAACCCTAGGGTTGGTGTCTAGAGCTCCTAGGGGTAAATCACTAGGGCACATGACCCCCCACTTGTTTCATTACTCTGGTGACCTTTATTTCAGTTGTGAGACTTTTGTCTCTCTCTCAGGTCACCTCAGGCACCCTCCTTGTCCCTTTGTAGACTAACGCCCTCTCTACTTGGGCCTCTTCTGTTGATGACATCATCATCTCCACCAAGTCGTATTGCTTGTTTTGTTTTTTTGGGTGGGGTGGGGGAGGGGGGCGGCGGGGAGCGTTGAGGTTGGAGTTTGTGCAACTTCAGAAGCTATTCTTATTGTCCTCCTTCGGGAATTGAACTTGTTGTAATCATTCATACAAACCCTAGAAAGAACAATGTAAGCCTTGGGGTGAAAAGTCGGGAATAAAAGAATAAAATATAAAATTATATTGCTCCCCCAAGTGAAGTCGGCCCCAGTTAAATTTTGTGTGTGAAAACAGTATAAATAGGAGGCGCCCCTCCTCATTATTTCACATAGTAGCAACACCGCAGAAGTTCACATACACTGCAGAAGAAGATTGTTTTCAGGGTTTCAATCTTTGGAAAGCATTTCCATATTTTTCTTTTCTTTCTTCATTGTACTCTAATCTCAGAATTATTATCTCTAAGATGAAGGTTGTTGGGTTTTCTCCCATTTGGGTTTCCTAGGTGAAAAATAATCGTGTTATTGTTTTGTGCTTTGTCTATCTTCTAGTGATCCTATTGATAAATGCAATTACGATATATTGCTATAATATTAAGAAAATCTAACATGGTATCAGAGCAGTGCTAGAAGAAGCCATTGCCAAAACTCTGTCGACAACCTGTCAAAACTAGGGTTTCATCTTTCAAGGTCTTCACTCAACCTTTTGGCAAAAAAAAGAGCCTTAGGGATTTTGCTTTAAGGAGGGCGCATCTTTTGGTGAAGACAAAATTCAATTCTGAGAATTTTCAATTTTGACCTAATGCTACAGTTGCAAAAGAAATTAGGGTTTTCAGTTTTGACCTACTTTCTCCACAGTTTTGGCTCGACTCTACCTCTACTAACTCACCTCTCTAGGGCGCATTTACCTATGGAGTTAGTTTTCCAAAACTCCAACTTTCATTTTTGACCTAGCCTCTGATAGGGTCTCAGATCCAGATCTGCAGTCAAGATGATCAACATGAAGGTTGAAAATCGTTTGGAAGGGGCTTCCAACTTCATCTCTTAGAAGTCTAGGGTTCTTCTTCTACTAGAAGAAAATGGCCCATTACAGTTTGTAAAGGCAAAGGTCCCAGAACCAGAAACCGAAGAAGACAAACCTCCCTGTAGAAAGAATGATGCCAAAGCAAGGAGGATTTTAGTGTACTCAATTAGAGATCACTTGGTTCCTCAGATCTCTGAAAAGAACTTGGTTCCTCAGATCTCAGAAAAGACGACGATGACGACGACGAGGATGTTCAAAACCCTAAAGAAGCTGTTTGAACACATTAGCATCAATGTGACTCTCACATTGAGGAATCAACTGTCGAATATGAAGATGACGAAGTCCAAAAATATTGCCTCATATTTCATGAGGATCACCGAGCTCTAGGACAAGCTAAAGTGCAGTGGAGACAATCTTGAAGGAAAGGATCTTGTTATGACCACCTTAAATCGTCTCCCACCATCTCGGCACTGTCTCTGTCCGTCGAGAGGTGTCATAAAAATCTGATCCACTCAGTCCATTGGTAGATCTATCATTTCTGCAACTCTACACACTTCGTCGGAGAGTACAACCATCAGCATCTCATTTGCTATGAGTCTGTCTCTACCATAGAGCCTGGACATGCTTCAGACGACCCTCTTCCATCAATTCATCTCAAGTGATGGTGGGAATTCTCCTACACCAAGTTGAGAACCAGGGCTGGTCTAACTTCTAGACTTTGTCTAAATGGGTTTTGGCCATATAAAAGAGTATTTAGAGTTTCTCTGACTCGGTCTTTTACCATAAACTGAGTTTTGGCCATTGCAATCATTATCACTAGCTTCTGACCAGAAATCAAGGAAATTTTTTTTTTCACAAAAGAGAATTGAAGAATTATCCCAACTTAGCTGAGAACTTTCCATCCTTCCTGTTCCATGTCCATATTAGTTTGTCCCTATCCTCTGTTAAAAGAATGAAGTTGTTTCCAAGTTGGTTTATATATTTGCTCCATTCTACTGCTTCATTCTCCTATAGCCCCAACTCTTGTGCCGATATCTAGACTGTTCCTTTGTTCCTCTGTGATCCTCTTGAATAAACAGAAATATATATAAACAAACATCAATTAATAATAAAAAAAATGAAGTGTCACATCTTAGTGAAAGGACTTGACCAATCATCCATGGTGGTAACTCAATGCATATATAAGTGTACCATCCCAAGGCATTGCAATAATCATATTCGATTAGTGTAATGAACAAAATATATGAATAAATAAACATTAATAAATATTAAGAACTTTGAAACCAGACAGTTCCAAAATGGCCTGCGTGTCCTGTGTCTGCGTGGCGGACACAGACACGTTGACAGAGCGTGTCCGACACGTCTTTGCAGTGTGTCCCATGTTAGGATACACGTGTCCAAGGACTGGCAGTGCACGACTCGAAAACAAGACACGTTTACCACTAAAAAAACGCCCAGAATTGCTTTAAATCAAAATTTTCACTTTTTTTATTATCATTTGCAAGTGTGGAGAGGGCTCTAAATGTGTAATTACTAACGTTAAATGTGCATTGATTTTGATTTCTATTGAATATTGTAAAAATTTGGATCTATATGTCTATATTTTTAATATATATATATATATATATATATATATATATATATATAACATGTCCTACGTGTCCTGATTCTGGGGGTCAAAGTGTCTGTGTCGGACACTCGAATCCCCGTGTCCTTCGTGTCCTCGTGTCAGGTGACTTAGATTAAGAATAAAATAAACTTTTACTTAATGAAGAGACACCTTGATGAAAGGTTATGCCTCTTTACGAAAGGACACCCAACACGGGTATTTATACAAGCAACTTTCTCATTGTAATATCATTTCTTATCTTATCAATCATATATTTTATTATTCATGGAGCATTGTAATCTGGCCTATTTGTGCTAGTTATTTCCTTAAGAAATGATTTTGCCATTTCAATGGTATCAGAGCGACATCTGATCCGACCATAACTTCTAGACTTTGTCTAATTGGATTTTGGCAATATAAAAGAGTATTTAGAGTTTCTTTGACTCTGTCTTTGACCATAAATTGCCTTTTGGCCATTGCAATCATTATCGCTAGATTTTGACCAGAAATCAAGGAATTGTTTTTTTCACAAAAGAGAATCGAAGAATTATCCGATAGTAAAATAAAAATAAAAATATAGGTTCGCTACCGAAGACACTTCATCATCAATACACATTAAAATAGGCGGACACCATCTATCCAGTGATCAAGTTACTTGCCACCTGGGAGCTGGAAAGATGGGTTTTGCACGATTCGTGAGGCCACCAACTCAAGGGAAGCAACCAAATTGGAGGTCATAAATAAATTTAAGAGGTAGTAAATTAAGCATCCAGTATTCGAGAATTCTGTCTACAGTCAGCACACTGGTGCCAACATCACGATTTAGTAGGGGAATCGTCATACCAATTCAGAATTGCGCTGCGTCAATCCACTCTGTCGTACACAACCACTACAGTAAATCACTACCAATCTCGTGAGTAACAAGGTTGTGCAAATAAACCAAGGAGCCAATCGAAATTGTGAAGGAAACCATAAGCCGTCGTTGGAGTTCATTTAAGAATTTGTTTTTATTCGATAAAGTATTTATAAGACAACTTCAAATGATATCAAAATAGGATTATAAAAAAGCAAAAAGGGGTTCTTATTGGAAGTTTATTTTTATTATTATTTCTTGATTCATGGAAGTATAATTTTAGGTCTAAAGTCAAAGCGAAAAGAAAGAAAACATTAAGGTCTATCGACCATAAGCAAAAGAGTTGGTTAAATATTACATTTCTAAATAAAGTTTTTATCAAAGTTGTGAAAGGAAAATTACTTCCACAAAAAGTTAGAGCTTGGGTGTTTAATTTCTCTT
>LPNX010712623.1:1106313-1120573 GCA_001517045.1 Pseudotsuga menziesii | reverse complement strand
TATATATATATATATATATATATATATATATATATATATATTAAAGAGGAGTTATAAGAAGTATAAAGTTAAAAGAAAATAAATTGAGCTGCAAATTTAAAAAAATAAAAATGGAGTTAATGAAGAGAATGGTAGATTTCCTAAAAGTTCAAGAACGTATGTTTTAGTGTTATTTCAATTAAAAGGAACAATTAGAGGGAAAGCCATTACTATTTCCATTGCTCCTGTAGAACGCAATAATTATATCAGTGTTGACTTTGCTAATGAGATAGCGATTCTGAAGTCAAATATAGGTGAAAGGTTAGACTTTTGGAATACGAAAGAATATGAAATAAGCAATTAACAATTGAATATTGGAGATTATATTGGTGTTTCACAATTCATAGTTAAATCCTTGTGGAGCAGTGACGTTGACCTAATTTTGGGATTACCGTGGATAGAAACATTGGGGACTTTTATCTTAAATGTTGAAAAGAAGTTTATGATATTTCCCTATAAAAAGAGGAAAATCAAATTACAGGACAATAACATGAAGCCAGAATCAGAAGTCTTGTCATCTGAAGACTTCAGAGAAATATCAAAGTTGATGTCGCAGGGGAATGGGAAATCAACACATACGATACAGAAAGAATTCGACAAGGTTATTGCAAAAGTAATTTCATAATCAGAAATTACTTCTGCAAATCAAGAAAGCAAAGGATAAAGTTCAACGCAATCAAAAGTTAGAAGAGGAGAATCAAGATCTTCAAAAGCAACTATCAAGCAAGGGCGAAGAAAGCTCTTCATTAAAAAAGGTTAATCAAGAATTGCTAGAGCTATTAAGAAGGTTAAAAGAGAGAGAGCACAAAAATCAAGATAATCAATATGACGTCGTCAAGTCAAACTATAAAGAAGAACTCTTACACTTAAGGAAACTTAATCAGGACATGATTATACAACATAGGAAGCTGAAGCAGAAGAATAAATCTTTACGAGAAAAGCTAGGTTGCAAGGGATCAATTATCGACAAGGAAATGATGACTGATGCTATAGAGAAATCATCAAAGGCTCAAATTCAAACATAAAAAAAGGTAAGCAATATAAAGCTTGTCAATGCTCAAATTCAGAAGAAGAATCATATTGTTACACTATGTTGCCAGGAAACGTGGGTACGGGTACGGGTACGACACTTTTTGAAACAGGGTACTTCGGTACGTTGGGGGTACTATATATATATATTATATTATATAATATATATAATTATTAATAATATATATAAATATATAATATATATTAAAAATAAAACCGAAACATGTCACAGTCACATGACTCACATGATACATCATGATCCAATGATATATACATGCACATTGCATATTCACTTTCACATTTCGTCATTGATTCGTTGAACAATGAAAATTCGAAACATTCAAACATAAATCAAAATAAGTTATAATATATTAATGACAAATGTATGTCCATGACTCCTTGAGTCCATTCAACATTGTCAAACTACATTCAAAATTTGCCTAATGGCATTTTCAGACATGAAATAGAAAGATCAAAACAGTGAAACTGAACAATGAACAAAATAGTAAATTTGGCTTCCTCAAGCCATGTCATCAACATCCTCAGCATTTGGTTGTGGTGAAGATGGATCACCGATACCTCCTTTATCCCACTGCCCACTGTTGAAGTTGGAGTGTCCACTGATACTCTCCACTGTCCACTGCTGGTCGATACAGTATACTTGAAGGCTGAAACCCTGATACGATCTTATCCCTGATACGATCTTATGATTCTTATCCCACTGCCGGTCGATAGAAAATAAATAAACTCAGAACTGATAAATGGTAGAGTTTTTTGTTTGGGGTTTGATTTTTAAACAATGCCACGAAGAGGAGGGTTTGGCGAGACCCACCACTCATTACTAATTTTAATTTATTAATTAAACATTAAAAATTAAACAGTGCCTTAAAATAATGTGGTTTTATAAATTTTAATGCCCGCTGTTAGTTTTATATGCCGGCCGTACCATAGCCGTACCCAAAATTGAGGTACGCTGTACCATTTTCACCAAACGTACCCAATTTTTTTTATGAAGTACTCGGTACGGCAACACTGTTCATGGTACGTGAGGGTACGTCTGGGTACGTACCATTGTCGTACCCAAGTACCTGGTACGTGTACCCGGTATCGGTACGTGTACCCAACCCCTGGGTACTGGTACCCATGCAACATAGTTGTCACATCGCTACAAACATACACAGAAAATGGTTCCGAAAAATAATCACAAAAATCATTAAAGGCACCAAAAGTTGAAGTTCCTGAAAAGACTTCACAAGTAACTCGAGTACCGTATCGCCATCCAAATCACAAGAGTCGTTATAATCAACAACAAGGACAAGAGGAAAATTACCAGTATTATTTTTACAAAGAGCAAAGACCAAATCGACAACTCCAGACAATTGATCAACAAACAATTCCATTAAAGGTAAATCTTGGATGGACAACTTCACAAATGACACAAGATTTCCACACAATGTTTAAAAGAACGTATTGTCTCATTTCGTCAAGTGTCGCAACTACCAACACAGAATGTCAGGAGAAAGCTTTACGAGCAAGAACAAGAGATAAGGTCTTCTGTAATTATGCTTTGAGGACACAGCAAATCGAAGGGAGAGGCAATGTAATGAACAAAAAATATAAATAAATAAACATTAATAAATATTAAAAATTAAATAAACCAATACTTAATGAAGAGACACCTTGATGAAAGGTTATGCCTTTTTACGAAAGGGCACCCAACATGGTTTTTTATACAAGCAACTTTCTTGTAATATCATCTCTTATCTTATCAATCATATATTTTATTATTCATGGAGTATTGTAATCTGGCTTATTTGTGCTGGTTATTTCCTTAAGAAATTATTTTGTCGTTTCAATCAATCAATCTTTTTTATATTACCTGCCCTATATGGATTTCTGTTTACAGTCCTCCGTATGTTGTGAAAGTTTTTGAAAGTTTTCCCAACTTGTTTTCAAGCCTTTAGGCTTCTCTGCATTGTTTAATGCCCAACCCTTTCAATGCAATTTTTTTCACAAATTAACTAGACTGAAACACATGTGAAAACTTTTTCTCAATTTTAAACAAACTCAGAAGTTTTCTTTTCAAACTAGAAAAGTAAAACTCAGAAATTTTCAGACATTAACACATGAAAATTTAGACACTTGTTATTGTCCAGCGGACCAGGATTAAACCTCTAAGGGAAAACCTGTTTTCAGAGTGAAAGAGATTTTTATTTTTCTTCAGTAAAAATTACAGAATAAAACTCAGCGGTACTTATCAATTTTCAGTCTCCAAATTTGAACCCTTGCTGCTGAATTTCCACCACAAAAATCGTGCCAACTGCTGCCTCGAAATTCGTGCTAACTCTGACTGTACAGAGAGAATTAATTCTGAATTTTTCCTCCTCGAAAAACGTGCCTGAACCTTGCTGTATGATACAGAAATTAATTCTGTACATTCACACGTGCTAGACCGTACTGTACGGAATCTGACAGGCCGTACCTTGAAATCTGTGCCAGGCCGTACTGTTGTACGATTCTCAAAATCTGTGCCTTTCTCGATTTCTGTGCAGCACTTTGATTTCTGTCTGCTCCTCGAATTCTGTGCAGCATCTTGATTTCTGTGTCTGCTCCTCGATTTCTGTGCTGGGTTAATCTTTCTCTCTCCTGGTTATGAAATCACTTAAAACCCTCACTCTTCCTCTTCTCTCTCTCTTCAAAATTCTCTCCTACAGATGAACACAATAATGAACTTTTGCCTTGCCTTAGCCTTTTTGTTCTTGGCAACTTCCCCTGTCCATCTAATGGTCAAGATTAGATTAGATCAAAGGTTGACATTAAATGCTCCATTAAAAAATAATTAAAGGATATTTAGTGCACTCATATCATTTAATAAAGTTGAGCAACCCCTTTTTCTTTTAATCACTCACTTAACTTTTAAATATGAACTTAGGAAAAATACCCACTTTAACTATTTAATAAAGCCACTTTAAAAACACAAAGTGCATCTCACTTTATTAAAACACAAAAAAAATGACTAGGAGTCACATTTAAGTGTCCTTGTCCACCCCAAGGCAACACTAGATGGACAAACACTTAGTAGGTAACTTGTCAACATGTTGGATATTTGCTAGTAAATAAACTTTATCTGTTTCACTGAGGGTGGTTAATGCACATTGTGCAGTAAGTTGTAACTATATTGCAAATCTGTGTATTTATGCTGTATTTTGTGTAATGAATAGATCTAGTATTGATTACCCCTATCTATGAACCACTTGTCTAACTGTCAGCCATATGGCTTGGACAATCTTCAGTGAGGATTGACATTCTCAACAATTATCAAGACAAATGTCTTCTTCACAAGGAAATTTATGTATTACAACACTATCTTGTGGATACTTAGATTGATAATCCTCCTTGAAGTTTGTATGTTGTTTTGGAATATATACGTATTTGGCTTGAACATTCATGTTTGAGAACTGCAATTGATAATCCATTTATTTATATTTCAATAGTTCATCTCTTACAAAGATTGCTTTTCATTTGTTGTTTAGCCTTTATGTCATTGTTTATATTTTCGAGTGTGCCAAGGTATCATGCCTAGAGTATATAATGTTTCAACTTTCTTTAGAGATATTTTGGCAATGTTTAACCTGCAAATTTTGTATAAGCGTTTTATTGGGTTTTACTAATTTTATTTCTGTGATGGGCAGACAATGGATCAGTTTTTCAATTTCAACTTGCCCATGCGGTTTCCACAGCTTAAGGGTCTTCTTACTGGTTTTGACAATGCGTTACAGCTTTATTCCCAGAATGTTGTTAGGCAGCTAGGTAGTTTTATCTCATCTACATATTTTGAAATGGAACTATTTATAGCATTCAACTGGTTATAATTTAGCTAAATTGCTAATAATGGGTTTCACTGTTATGTAACATTTACTTTTTGTGCCTGTCAAATATTTGGGACTTGGTGATGCAGTTTTTTTAGACTAGCCTGAGTTATTTTCCATGTACCTTTACATTCCATATTACAGAAGTGAATGATGCATAAACTAAAGGAACAGAACCATTATTTTTTATTAATCTGCGGATAAAAACATAATTTCATTTATATAAAAAAAATTACATTCCTCAGATGCCTCTCAGTATTTCATATATCTTTAAAAGGACTCCCTTACCCATCAACTGTTTGAAAGTTCTGACAATGAAAACCCTTCATAACCTCCTATATCTTCAATAAGCCTGAAGACATTATATATAGCATTACATTTTTCATTTTTTCTTAAACCGACCAAATATTTCCAAAATTAAAAAGTGTCTACCACATCCCAGATTACATATCAAAAAGAAAATTTTAGAATACATTCTGATTTAATAATCCAAAACTAAACAGGTATCAAATACCCATTAAACTGGGTTATGCCAATAGCCTTCCAGCCAATAGGATCTTCAAAAGCTCCCCCATGCTGTGCAGCCTTCTCTTCTCCATATCTGTCCAACTAACCAATCGCAATTTTCTCAGAGAACTTCTGGCTTCTGAACAAGAGGATTCTTGTCATATCAACTTAATAAAAATTCAAGAACGTGAACTGCACAGGAAAATGTAATTACATGGCTATAGAATAGCCCTCCAAATACATATGCCTTAGAAAAATTATGTGTTAGAAAAGGTACATGAACACATTCTGATCCAAGAATCCAAAACTAAACAGGTATCAAATACCCATTAAGCTGGGTTATGCCAATAGCCTTCCAGCCAATAGGATCTTCAAAAGTTCCCCCATGCTGTGCAGCCTTCTCTTCTCCATATCTGTCCAACTGACCAATCACAATTTTCTCAGAGTACTTGTGGCTTCTGAAGAAGAGGATTCTCATCTTATCAACTTAATAAAAATTCAAGAACGTGAACCGCACAGGAAAATGAAATTACATGGCTATAGAATAGCTCTCCAAATACATATGCCTTGGAAAAATTATGTGTTAGAAAAGGTACATGACACAATTTTATATATTTATTCTTCCATTTGCAGAATGAAACATTTTCTTGATCACTTATTCTTTTATTTATTACCACTCATTTTCCTTTTTAAGATCCTCGTTTCATTGTTTTAATGATACATGTTTAGATACCTACTTCATAGAGTATTTTTTTCACCTGATCCTGTATTTTATTATATTTTAATTATTATTTGTCTGGTTTGCATGTTAAATCATAGTTATGATAATTTTTTTAATTGGTTGAATGCAGTTGATAAAGATGTTCTTATACCACCAACACCTATTCTGACACGGTACAAGAAGGATACTACAATGAATACTTTTACGAAGAAGAAAATTGCTGACCCCAGATCAACTGATGAAAATAGTTATAATCATTTTAATGATTTGTCAACTTCAAAGCTCTGCGTTCGTTTAAATTCTTTGCATGTGAGTTTATTCTCTTTCATGCAAACTTTTGTTGGTAATATGGTATAGCCAAGTCAGTAAATTTCTAAGCTTTGTGCCCTGATTAAATCTGGAGAGCTATTATTCAAATGAGAATTGATAGTGTGCTTACTTTTGTATTTGATTTTTCTAACGTTAAAGACACTCCTGTGGAGTCAAAACTTAAAATATGAAATCATTAAAATTTCAAAACAGTAACCTGTGTAAAACATTTATGTTAATCCTTCAAGCGAACCTTAGAATTTATGTTTCCACAGCTAGTATCACCTGTGCGAAATAGAGGGGAACACATTAAAGAGTAATCAAATGATTGTTATACCACTCTGCCTGATCTGATCTTACGTATGGGACTAGAGTTTTCAGAAAGTAGTGTATTCCAATAAGGTAGCTGCTTTGTTGACACATCATATGTAAATGATTGAAATTTGATATCAAAAGACTAAGATATGCTGAGCAAGGTTGTCATTGATGACAAACCATTAATGACAAAGGAGTAATGAAGGTTGGCTAAGTTACCAGCATACAGATACGGATTCAGATTCGTATCTGTATCCGGATACGGATATGGATTCGCTAGATTTTTTAAAACACAGGATCCGGATATGGCGGGGAAACGACAAATACAAACAAATATAAAAATATTTGTATAATGAATAGAAAAATAGAATGAAGAAACAAAACTATTTAGGAAACACGAGTAGAACTATAACTTACAAGTTATTGCCAAAAAAGAGAGTTCATGTACCATAAATGATAATTTGATAAGTTGTGATATTGATAATTTTAAAAACCATTTCAGCATGAACATGAAGCAGGTCATAATAGTGTTTTTGTGAGCCACATCCACATGTCCCTGTTAGCAGGGAACAAAGTGGTGTTCTTGAACGCTATGGCAAGACGACAGAACAGTGTAGGTGAAATGCACAACAACATAGTACATAAAGATAGATCAGCCCTTGACAACAGACTTTGACCATAATGATATATCAAATAAAATCGTTGAGAGCAGACCTTGATATTGATATATTAGAGTTCAAGAGCATATCTTGATATAAGGATAGATCAGACCTTGAGCATAAATGGGGTTTACGCTTTTAGCCATTAGGTGTTTAGGGGTTTTTATGTTTTTCATTAAAATTTTTATTTTAGGGGGATCAATGGGTCATAGAAGCATTGGAAGTTGCAGGATCTGTTTGAAAATTTCAAGAATTGTTTGATTTTTCACAGGATCTGTTTGAAAATTTCAGGAATTTTTTTATATTTTTCATAGGATCCGTTTCATGGGACTCTTGTAGGGGATCCATTTCCATGGTGGATCCGAGGCGGATACGATCTGGATACGTATCGGATCCGTGGATCTGCGGATCCTACACACTTGGGTGGTGGATCTGCTAACACAGAAGGTTGATGACATGGCAAGAAAGTCATGGCAGTTTGAGCATTGGAGCCTTGGAACACTAGGTGGTCCAAATGACCCATTTTGTGGTCATTTGTGGGTAGAATGGTTATTTGTGGCTTGATAAGGTCATGGAACCCTTGGACATCAGATGAGTCCACTTGCACTTGTACTTGTACTTGGTAAGAAACTATGAAGAAATCAGGGACATGATGACATGGCATGTTTGATCATGATCTCTTAAAGATCATTGTTAGTGCACTTGGTAATGATTTGGACATATGACCCATACACTGGGTTTGATGTTCTTGATGCCCTTTGCTGTTACATTGAAGCTCTATGGCATACTCCTTGCTGTTCTTGAGCTCTGATTTCGGGTGAAGGGGAGCAGTAATGCAGCCACAACAAAAGACCATCTCTGTACAGAACTCGGGTTTAGAGAGTGTTTTCTACAATTTTTTTTATTTTTTATTTTTTATCTTTGGATATAGCTTTGATTTTTGGGTATAGAAGGATCTGGTGAGGTGCAGTAGATTAATGGTATTTTGAGCTCTGATCAAAGACTCTGAGTTCATATTTATTGGCAACAGGTTGAAAGCCTTGAAATTAGACTTCATTCTCTGATTTCGGTAGCCACAATTGACTGTGGAAGAAAACTCAGGCTACAGACCTAAGGTACTCATACAGAGTTTAAACGTGGGATGAGAAATTGCTTGAAGCTAAGTTTGTTTTGAATTATATTCTCATAATGTGAAGGGGTGCGTTGGATGTAAAATTGAAAAGGTGAAGACTGGTGAGTTCCACGATGGTGTGGTAGAATACACTCATAGTTGCAGAGCACATTAATCATCTGGTGAGGCGCAGTAGATTAATGGTATTTTGAGCTCTGATCAAAGACTCTGAGTTCATATTTATTGGCAACAGGTTGAAAGCCTTGAAATTAGACTTCATTCTCTGATTTCGGTAGCCACAATTGACTGTGGAAGAAAACTCGGGCTACAGACCTAAGGTACTCATACAGAGTTTAAACGTGGGATGAGAAATTGCTTGAAGCTAAGTTTGTTTTGAATTATATTCTCATAATGTGAAGGGATGCGTTGGATGTAAAGATGAAAAGGTGAAGACTGGTGAGTTCCACGATGGTGTGGTAGAATACACTCATAGTGGCAGAGCACATTCATGTTGAGATGAGGCAAGGTTGTGGAGCAGAGGTTTCTCATACCTAGTTGCAGAAAGTAAATACTTTGCTTTGCAGTGGTGCTTGAATAGAATTCTTGATGACTTGATTAAATTGTGATGAAGACTTGATATGGCAATGATTGACAACAGACAGTGTAGTGGTTATGTGCAGTGATGATCTTGAACAACTGTTGATATGACGATTGATAGTACAACAACTTGATAACAGTGACACCTACAGAAGAATGATTTGACAGTGACAGAAGTGGACAACTTGTTGAGCAGCTGATTGATTGATGACAAGGATCAATATGCAATTGCAAGCTGAGTCTTGCACACCTTTTCTCAGTTGGACCTGAGAAAAACCAAGCTGGGTCTTGGAATAGAAGTTGGTGCTTCTTAGTCAGTTGAAGGAGATGCAATCACGAAGATTGTAGTCTTCATTGTACTTCATAAATTAGATATAATAAAGTTTACAATACTTGTCTGATGATATGATTGGTTAATGTTGATGCACTTAGTAATATGCAATTGATGATCTTTGTTTAAGTTTTGAGAAGTGAAATTTGTTAAAAGTTTTAACACACTGATTCACCTCCTCTCAATGTACCATTGTGTCCAACAAGATACACTACTAAATTTTCTTGGCACAACTTAAGAGAGAATTTATTGGTATCTTCCAGTGTTTCAAGGACAAGATCAAGCTTTTAGTTGGTTTGTGTTGGGCTGTTGGCTTTTCTAGCCCATAAAGATGATTTCGAACAAAAAATTGTCATTGGTTGCACCAGTGGTTCACCTTTTCAACTGACATGGAGTAATTTGGATAATCTGATAAGATTTTATGTTTACTTGTTCTTGCTTTATACCAAAATTTAGTACCATGTGATTAAGTGGTTGGCATTTATCATACACCAAATTATTGCCAATGTTGTTTTAGCTTAGTGTAGTGCTTATGGGATACTATATTTTAAATGGCATGACCGTCCTCACAGGACAAATATGAAGACCTCTTAGACAACACCATATAACCTTTTGTATTTCTAAAACAGTCCTCTGCTTTGCCTTGCCGAGATGAAAACAAAAAAAATGATAGTCCTACAAAGCTGATTGCAAATTAACCTAATCCTTGTGCTACGATATAGCTACTGCAAAGCACACCATGTAACACTAAACTTATTGGCATACCTCTAATATAGAATATGGAGAAGACTTAGTGACTAACTTTTTCTTTTGCTTGCAAAAATTGTTATAGCGTTGATGAAAAGTTTTAGTATTTCTTCTTTGTGATTTAAAGATGGTTGCTTGGGGGTTTCAATCCCAAGGTGTAGTAATTGCATAAGAAAGCAAGAAATGACAAAGCCCATAAAAAATATTGCATAATCTTGGTGCTAGAGTAAATCTACCAGGTCGACATCTGTTGATTTTTCGTGAGCAACATCGAGAGCCTTTCTCTTAGGAGAATGGGGACATCTGGTCAAGGACTAGGATGTGGAACCAGTCCAACACTGGAGGAACTCAACCTTGAGTTGAGTAGCCATTTTGTTGAATGGGTACATTTGATCAAGGACCAGAATGTGGAACTAGTCCAGCATTAGGGGAACTCAACCTTGAGTTGAGTAGCCATTCTGTTGAATGGGGACATCTGGTTGAGGACCAGTATGTGGAACCGGTCTAGCACTGGGGGAACTCAGCGTAGAGTTGAGTGACCACTCTTTGAATGGAGACACCTGGTCAGTTACCAGGAAGATGAACCAGTCTAGTACTGGGGGACTCAACCTAGGGCTGAGGGCCATTCTCCGGGAGAATGGAGGCGCTTGGTCAGTTACCAAGTGTTACAAACTATTTTGTACCATAGTTGAACCTGCCGTTGAGGCGCCATTTGATGAACATGGTCAATGTTCATATCTAGTGTATCAGAGGTTCAAAATGTTTTGCTTAGCCAATTTTGGCTAGTCATTTTTATTTTTATGCTGAAATCACCATGCCCCATGGGGTTTTTGTAATAAAGTGTGCTAGTAGGGGTTTTGAGCGGCTGTATCTCCTAAGACGTAATTTTCAACTAAGGTATTCCAAGGAGTTTTTTCCCTTGTCGATTATGCTTTGCCTATAGCTGAGTATAATCGATGAGTTTTTCTCCCACTTCCTCCAAAGATGGAATGCCCGATTTTGAATTTTGAGCCTTAGAGGGTTTTATTAGAGTCCAACTGACAAGTATGAACCTACTAGACGCTAGTATGTTCTATGGTCATTTCCTAGGCCCCGGGATACATTTTCCCTGAAGTGTGGTGATTTTTTATTTTTTATTTTTTGACTATAGAGAATTAATTCATTTTTTCAATTAATTAAACCATTTTGACCATGGTTTAATTGAAAATTTTCATATTGTAATAATTAAGTGGACTGAGGTTTTTTTTGGCAAATAAACACTTATTTTCTAAGCCAAAACACTCATTTAACCCCTAGACACACCTATCCTAAGTTTCAGACTATTATTCTGCCTTGTAATTAATATTTTCTCAAAAAACCCAAAAAATGAGAAATGTTAATTAAAATAATAAAAAATAATAAATTGTAGAAAATCAAAATATCTCTAAAAAAGGCCAAATTTGATTTAATAAAGTTCTAATTAGCTCGGCACAGAGTATCTGGGATGATTTCAATCAACATCAGTTAGATCTAGATCAATTTTGGAGCTCCGATAGTTCACTTTTAGTTAGAGATTGTGCCCTCCTTCCTCATGTGGGTGAATTCCTCTTGGTGTCGATTTGTGATTGGCTTGGTGACAGAACCGAGGGGGATTGGGGCCACCTCACCCCCCCTCATTACTCCTGCATCCAGTTACTCTTCAGTCAATGATCAGTTCAACATTTAAGTAGCTCCATACTTGATCTCTTCAAAGGGTTGCGCCTTCCTCTATGTCCTTGATGTTTTTCCATGTGGGAGATGCTTATTGGATGGGTGAGGATTCCTAGGAAGAGGAGTGGGAGCACCGTGCCTAGGTGTAGGCCACCTCCTCACTCTTACTTCCTTGAACTTAGTTTAACTGCAAATCTTCATGCTGAGCTCATTCAATTGCTCTAGTGTGCCTCTTTTGATGCCGAGTCCTGACTTAGGGTTTTAGCTTCTCTTTTTTGTATAAATAAGGGTCTCTTGCTCCCATTTGCACATGGAGAATGTGCAGGACATCTCTGCCAATTTTGTAATCGATATTTGTTAATGGAATAAAGTGACTTTGGAGGTCTATGCGTGGGCTCTGTGTATGATTTTCATCTTGTGAGGTGATCTCGTTCTTACCCTATTCTCTTTCTTTTGCAAAATGTTTGATCAATGCTAACCCAGGAGGGCTATAAATCTAGCACGATAGGATAGCCATTTAGCATCTTAACTTGGTTATCTATGCAAAATTTATTCAATGTCTGAAGCGAACAAGAAGTAGTCAGTTATACCATTGTTTTTCAGATATTTTCGTGATTTAGCATTCTGGTATTTGATCTTGTGTCTTGTTGATTGAGAATTGTGTTTCAGGTATCACCAAAGGTGGAGAAGGAGTTGAAGCCCAACCACCTCTTCACAAAGCAAGAGCCTTTTAAATCTAATACTTTCACCATGCAGGGTCTTCAAAGTGCTTGATTCCAACTTCAAAAAACGCGGCTAAAAGGGGCTCTTCCTCATCCTTCTTAATCAAAACTTAAAATCTTTTCCTCGGTAACAAGATCCACCCATCCTCCTTGCTCTTCAAGATCTACCTCCTCTTTCCTTTTTATACCTTGATTCTTTTGCCTTACTTTTTCACTTTTCTTGCTTCTTTTTCTCCTTCATTGTTTTCCCTTTGTTGGCTGCCTCTTTTTCCACATTTTTTAGCCTCTTTCTTCATCTTTTTGCAGCCCTCTTTACTGCTGTTCGTTCCTCCTTTTTCCCTCTTTTCCTCATTGATTTCAGCCATTTTTTTGCTTCCTTTTTGTTTCACTTTACCCTCTTTCTCTTCCCTACTTTGCATGTAAAATTTTGCATCTAGTTTTACTTCGAAAAAGACTAAAATTTTGTATTTACAAAAGGTAGTTTTGCACTTGGAATAATTTCACTATTTGAGCATCTAGATTAGTTTGGTTTATTAACGATAATGGGTGCATGAGTGCTTGTCTCTTTTGTGCAGGTATCGAAGTGTGAATCAAGAAGACAAGTCCAAAGACTTGAGGGGATTGAAGAGGAGTGCAAAACAAGAAGGCAAATACAAGCATAAAAACACATTCTTTGTAAAGCCATTAATGCTTCAGTAGTTTTCATGCTTGCTTTTCAAGGGTTAAGCCTCCCACATTAATAAAAGAGGCTGGTGGGGTTAAGCCTCCCACATTTTTCCTACTTCCCCTATTTGGGGGAAGTGTCTTGTGTTTTTCCTTGCTTAGATTAGATTGCTTTTTAGACTTAGTTTATTTCCACTAATTGCTAGATTTAATTTTCATCACTTGTATGCTATTTGTTTCGTGTGTATCTTTGCTTTTTAATTGATAATTCATAAAACGAACATAAAGCCTCTTCAACCTGCCATAAGACAGGTAAAGAGCACTCTCTATCATAACTAGTCTTAAACCTTATAACTAGTCTTAAACCTTATAACTGCAATAAAGAATGATTCAACTCAAATTGCACTATATCTTATGTTCCAACACAACTACCATGTACACATCAATGTGGGTTTGTATTAACATTAGTCTTCTATAGTTATATAAGCATATATCTAAAGTGCTCATGAAAATAACATTGAAAAGGGGCTAAAGACTTTGGAAAAAATTAATGATTGAACTCAAATTGCACTCTATCGTCATGCACCAACATAGCTGTTATCCACTAATTTTGCATTTAGTGGATTTCTAGTGAGCCGCCGAAGTCATGAACAAGCCAGTTGTTCATTCTTAGTGCTTAGAAGTCTGTGGTTACATCAGGGCCAAGTGTAGTCCCGTATGTTCATACCCCTTGGGGACGTTGTAATAAATGTGCTAGCATGACAAACGTTTGTAAAGGACTTGGTTTCCTAAGACTTAGATGTCAATCCGATCATTCCAAGGTGTTTTTTCCCTTGTCAATTATGCAATGCTGAATAAGCAATTTATAATTTTTCAAGTTTTCACTGCTCCAAAGCTGGAATTTTGGTCTTGGTGGATAAACCCTGGGAGGTTATTAAAGTTCATGTGTAAA
>LPNX010712623.1:1069047-1105995 GCA_001517045.1 Pseudotsuga menziesii | reverse complement strand
ATATTATTTTTTTAATTTTTTAATTTAATTTTTTATTTTTTATTTTTGTTTTTGTTTGTCTCTTTTGTAATTTTAGGCCATTTTAATGGTTTAAATTGAAAAATTCAAAATGTAATAAATATGTGAACTAGAGTCTGTTTTTGGCGTGGATGGGCTCTTTTTCAAGCTCAAAGCACCTCTTTTACCCCGAGAGCCACTTTTCTCATGCTCTAGGTGATTTATTTGTCTTGTATGGCATTATTTCTCTATTATTGCAAAAGAATGCCCAAAAAATTCTAAAATGCGACAAATTGACACAAAAGTCAAAAGTCAAAAGTCATTAAAATATTAATGGAATGACATGGAGGAAGTGTCGTTTAGTGTTTTATGTGGTAGTTGGGATCGTCAAAATCTAAAAGCGTCACTTTTATGGTGGATTTGGAAGCTAGTGAATGAAACCAAATATTGTTATTTGCCCCTCTTAAAGCTTGCAAAGTGGTTAAAATATGGGCCCTCACCTTGGATTGGTTGGCCTCATCCTATTGGCATGGAGTGACTTGGAGTAATATGGCATCACCTTCTTAAATGAAGGTGAGTTCAACCCATAATTTGCGGGAGTTTGGTGAGGCATACGGATGGGAGCACATCTCTCTTATGGAAGGTGGCACATCCCTTGGAGTTATACTCCACTTAAACTCCAACGCTTCCACAATTATCTCACCTTCACTCAAGCTCACGCTTTGTCATCTCTAGTTGCGGTTGTGCCCCCATGGGGCTTGGTTACTCTATTAAAGCGAGGACGTATTCCTCATTTAGGGATGATGCAAGGAACCTCTGCTCATTGTAACACTGTGATTATTTTGATTAATAAAAGTTGAAGGCTTTGGAGGTCCACATTGTGCCATTGGACGAATGCTGTTTCTATAAGCTGATATTGTATTGCTTTGATTTCCTTTGCCAAAGTTGTTAATAGATATAGCTTAGAGGGTTTTCCTACAACACAAAAGTAAGCATTTACAGTTGTTAACTTGCTTGCTTGTGCTTTGCTTTTGGAGAGATATGAGAGTAGCCAACTATACTTAGTTGTATTGAGGCTCTTTTAATTTCTTTTCTTCAAATACACTAGATCTAATCCATTTTTTGTGCAAGGATTTTCTCATAGTTGTGTAGGTCACAAATTCGAAGGAGGATTTGAACTAAGTTGTCTCTTCTCTTCTCTTTGATGTTTTTAAAGCTAATTCCATTGTTTGTAGGATCTTTAAAAGTCTTCACAAAAGCATCAAGCAAGAGCTTGAAGTTTTCTTCCCATCTTCTCAAACTAATCTTTCTCACTTCTCCGGTTATTTTTTTCTAGAAATGCTAAATAAGTAGAGCTTGTTCTTTGAAAGTTTATTCCTCAAATCTACTTGTTTTAGCATGTTAAAGTAGCTAGATCTAAAAACGTTGTCAAAGTTTTATGATTTTACTAGATCTAGGCTAGGAGTTTGTTTTTCTGATTTTCAATATTTTTCTAACTTACCATCATTTTTTAACTTTGTTTGCTTGCTTGTTTTGCAGGTTTAATGAAAGATTAGAGAGAAACTATGGTGAAATTTCACTAAAATTAAGCCATACAAGGCTCCAGCTGTCTCATTTCTTCATATTTTCAAGTTTTGGCATTGTAAACCCTTGGACCCAAGTTGATAAGGACCAAGTGGTATTTCTTTTTAGCATTGTAAATAATCATAATAAAAAACAAGTGGGACTACGACTCCCACAACCCCCTTCCTCCATTTGGGGGAAACCTGTATCTGTCCGTTATGTGATTGTTTGCTTTTTTGCAAGTCTTTAGATTAAGTTCAGTTTTGTTTGATTTTAACGCAATTAATCTTTATTTGGTTTCTTCGTTAGAACTAATCCGACATTGCTATACCGAATTACCCGAGAGATTCCTCTCGATTGTGGAAAAGATACTCTTTGTCGTAGGGGCAGTATAATCTTTTTGGTTCTTTATTGTTGAGGCGTCATTATTCTATTTGGTTTTGGAAAGTCATACTAACCCGACATTGATCTACCGAATTACCCAAAAGAGCTTGCTCGTTTGGGGAAAATATATTCCTTGCCATAGTAATTAGTCTGACCACTTTTACCTTTTTTGTTTTACAATATCAAGTTGGAATAAACAATTTGCCATTTCAGTGTATGCTCTTGCGCACCGCAGGTTCGCGTTGAGCTTTGGGATAATCAAAAGCAGAAATGCACACTAATTGATTTCTCAGATCTAACTAAGCAAACTCATTTTAATAAAAGCAACTTCCCCAAAACATTACGAAAATCCGACAAAACGAGCTTGAGAAAGTGGGTGTTGACCACCTAACCAACTAGGTGGCCAACCATGTATCATTGCATTGAAGATGAGAAAGAAGTTCCTAATAAAGTTTTTTTTTCAAGCAAGGCAACTCTTCTTCTTATCTTTCTTCCATGAAATTTTCGCAACCCTCGGGGGGCATTGTAATAATATGTTAGCATAAAGGTCTAGTTTTTGTTTAACTAGGTTACCTAGGGCTTTATCATTAGAGAAGTCCTTTTATCGAGTGTTTTTTCCCTTGGATAATTAAAATTCCTCTTCAGTGATTTTAATTATTTTAGTTTTTCACTTATCTCCAAAGTGTTGAAAGGCGTTCTAATGATCGAGTCCGCGAGGCAACCAAGGCCTAGGAATGTTCTATGTAACCATGCTAGCCACTATCCAGAGTTTTGCGGCATTTCATTAGGTTTACCTAGGATTTTTTAAGTTTTGGTGATTAAAAAATGTCCTCGAGCATAAAAATGTTGTAATAAAAAGAGGGTTACATGGCATCTAATTCCCACGGATTGGGGTATGGGTACTCAAAATCAATGGCATGAGTCCCCTTACACCCTTGGGCAAAGTTTGAAGTCATTCAGACCAGACTTGCTAAGGTTTTGGTCACATTTGCCAAAGTCAGTTAAGGAAATCAGGAAAATTGACAATTAATTAGGAAGCCAAATTTTGAAAAAAGTTCCTATAGTCACTTAGAAGGGGAAAATTAAGTTTCTAAGTGTTATATTATGTTCCTAAGGTGACTTTAGAAGAAAAAAGGCGCCCTTGATGTATGTGTTTTACAAGAATAAAGATGTTGCAAAAGGGGGGGGGGGTGCCCTCCCTCTTCATGGAAATTGAGATATTTAAAAATAAGCCAAAGTAAGGGGTCCCACTTTGGTGGTTCTCCCCTTTGGGCCTAGAATGAAGATTAAAAATATTAGAGGGGGGTATCTCCACCATATCTATTTGATTTCTCACCCTAGGAGGTACCCCAAGAGAAGTGGTTCCTCTCTTTGAGCTCCCACTCTCTCATTTTGACAAGTGGATTGCATGCACTTGGGCTCTCTCCTCACTCATTTGCTATTTAAGGAGGCTTCCCCTCCTCATTTGGGTTACACATACACACACCCTTTCCTGCTCTTTTTCTCTTGCCCTTGCTCTTGCTTGGGCCATTGTAATTTTTAGGCATTTGGCTTTGTCAATAAAAAATATTTGGAGGAATTCTGTGTCCCTTGTGCTTGTTGATAGTTTGCTTCTATGCTCAAGTAACTACATAAGCTAGGGAGTTCACAAAAGCATACTCATTTGCTTTGGTAAGATTTATGGTATTTGTATTCCATAGATTTTGTGAGTTCTCTTTCTTGTAGCTAAAGAAGTTCATATATTTTCTAGTTTGAAATTTATGATTTCCTTGCTCATTATTTGGTTCTCACCTCTTTGTAGTTTTGTAGTGAAAATATTATAAGTTGCAGGTTATTTCATTGAAGAGTGGGATTCCAGGATTGGATGCCCCATTGCTTGACTTCTTGAAGAGCCAAGGACAAAATTTCCTCTTTCTTTACACATAAATTTCTTCATTTTAGTTTTGGTTTGTTGGGTTCTTCAAATCTGGTTTTTTATTCATATTTACTCAAGTTATCTCAATGCTATTCTCTTGGCAACTTTGTGTAAGTTTTGTATATATATTGCACTGACATACTAACTTCTCCAAAGTGATTTTGGACTCATTTTATCATTTTTTGTTTCTTGGTTTTTATCAAGTTGATGACAAAACAAGACAAAACTTTGTCAAATTTCAGCTAGGAAAGGTGCAAAGGCTACCCCAAAGGAAGAGCTTAAAGGCCATCACAAGAAAGGGGTGAAGACATGATTTTTCCCACTTCTTTTTCTTTATGTTGAAATTTCAACCATTGTAACAAGTCCAAGAAAGTCTTATTTTGCATTTTAAGTCAAGTTGAAGTTTCCCTTGTTTGCCATCCTTGCATGCAAAAGAAGTTGGGCTTTCCCACCTTTGCATAAGCAATTGTTGATTGGCTTGGGTTTTAGCTTAGTTAGATTTTCTTTTTTATTTTCTTCTTTTATTTTTCGTACACCTTGCAAGTGGCTATGCCATCTTTGCAAAATCGTGCTGGCTAAAAATTCATTTTTTGTTATTTTCACCCACACCTTGCAAGTGAGTTGGCTATGCCACTCTTGCAAAATCGTGTTGGCTTGCGTGGTTACTTATTGTTAAATTCTTCATTTTGCTTAAAATAAACCATGCCCCTATCTTTGCTCCGTATTGACTTCCCTTCACGGTTGGTCCGACCCTGGGTGACAAGAAAGGGAGAAGATTCGAGTTGGCTAGAATAATAGGCATTTCAATCTATTATTGCAAGATTGAGAAAAGAGGATTAGTGTGTGGAGCTAAAAGGGTAGAGGTTGTTAGGGGCCTCATGGAACTCTGTGTCCTCCTATTGAGCACCTAGCTAGTTCTTGGGATTGAGTTTGTGGAGCTAGGAGGGAGCTTTGTGCTCTCTTTTTGAGCACCCAATAGTTTCTCTCAGTTGAGGGACAAGGTTTGGAGGTAGACACATTGGTTAGTTTGTTTATTTTCTCGTGCAAACACATTAATCCCCTAAGCTGAAGAAAGACCTTAAAATAAATTAAAATCTATTGGACTATTTGCACAACATCACGATCTTTCATTTTATTTACTATTGCAGTGATCATTTATTTGGTTCAATTCTATGTCAAGCTCATCTCAAACACTTTAGTTCATTTGTTTAAAATATTTTACATTTGATGAATTTGGTCTTTTGATTATTGTGGTGAACGAATGATTTAGAGCAATTTGTGCATTTTGACAATTTCATTGTAATCTTTGCTTGTGACTCCATATAGCCCGATTCAGGCAGACACTGATTTAGTAATATTATATTTCTATTGCAATTATATTTGGTTTACAAATAAAGAAAGGTTTTCCTGTCATTTGAAATTATTGCATTTCAGCATGATTTGATTGCTATAAAGATTAAATTAATTTAAACTTCTTTTAATTCCTAAAATACAATCTTTGAAACATAATAAATAGGGACTACCCCCTTGACCTTTTTAGGAGTTGGGTCTAAATGGAGGAGTTAGGAATCGAGTTGACATTGGGTTCTAAACTCCTAGTTTCCCTTAGGAACACACCTAGTGGTTGGAAGACTTTTCCACAGTCAAGTGTGTTGAAGCGGCAATAGCGGGAACTGTGGGTTCTTGTTAGGCTACATCCTTGTTGGTGTAGTGTTGAACACCCCCCATGTCTCCATCTAGCCCACATTTTCCTGTGCGGAGCCACTGTTCTCACAATCCTGACACACTCGTATCGTCAGATATATATGGAGTTCCCTTTCCCTTTAAACTCACTCATGTAATTCATCTTTAATAACTAAAACTGGCCGACACTCCACTTGGAATACATTTACAACTTTCAACAACATTATGTTATTTTGACTCCATTAAGCACTGACATTATCTTCGATTTCATATTTTGCTTTCAAGTCATTTATGTTATAAATGCCATATTTATTTTCATGCTGTTGCTATATTAATTTTACTTGCAAGTAGCTTGTTTCAGTAGTGATTTATCAAGACTCCTAACAAAACAATTCATCCATAGCTAATAAAAGTAAGAGCCTTAACAACTTTTTCATAGGGACTACCCCCCTTGGCTTCGTTAAGAGTGGCCTAAACGGAGGAGTCAGGATCAGATGACAACACTTGACTTGAAACTTGCCCCTGAGGACACACTTAGCAGCTTGAAGATTTCTGTTACGCTAATTCTCCCTAGGTGCTTCTAAGGCGGCAACAACAACTACTATGTAGTATGTACACATCAACATGTGGTTCTATTAGCATTAGTCTTTTATAGTTATATAAGCATAAATCTAATGCTCATGAAAATAACATTGAAAAAGAGATGAGACTTCAGACAAAATTTGTTTTTCTTGACTTTGTTCATGATGCTATGACCCAGAGAGAAAGACAAATGATGTTAGAAAATAGCTTTATATGCATTCAAGGATTGGTGCAAATCTCAATTTTGCCTATAAATATCTAGCCGTCTTAGGGTGTCCTTTGTAGCAAGGCCATACTTTAGGCTTACCATGTAGCTTCTTAAGCTTAACATTTCGAGCTAGTCTACTTAGGGAGGCCTTTGTATTGCAATGGGATGCCCTTTGTATCAAGACCCTACTTTGAGACTTACCATTTGGCTTCTTAAATTGGTATTTCAAAGTAGCTGTCTTAGAAAGTATTTGATAATGCAATGTTTTCACTACAATGACATGTACTTTAGATAATAGATGAGTAAATAATTTTTACCAAAGTGATTTTTTATTAAAAGCAATCAACAAGCATCTTTTCAGGTTTGCCTAGAGTAATGATAAGTCAAATAAGAAAGAAGAAGACAACTTTATATTAAAGCACACCAATTTAGATATGCACATAGGGTGATCAATATAATTGACGCTTGATGTTCCACTTGTATGACAACATTATTATTTAAAACATTGAGGAGTTTCTTATTCTCACGATGGTTACTCTTGTAGAATGGTTGGACACTACTTTCTCCAACTAATCACTACTACTTATAATCTCCTATTATAAATTTATAACCTAATCATAACCTCATGATAAAAAATCTTGACACCCTTATACAAATTATGTTACATCTTATCCATTTTATGCACATTACAACTCTTTAATAACATGCTTTAATTGTAGAGCCCAGAAGAATAGGTCAATAATTAGAAAAATAGCCAGAAGGTGAATTGGACATCAAACTAATGTTTTGGTTAACATCTATCTCCTCCTTTAGTGTAGAGTTCTATTGCTCAAATTTGAATTACATCACTTTTCTTGGAGTATTTGCATACACTCAATGTAATTGGAAGAAATATCAATATTTAGATTGATTGTCACTACCAGTGTTCATGATGACACTTAAGATGAGGACACCATTATCTTTGCAGTTCCTTTTGGGTTGGATCTAGACGATCTCATCCTTTTTTTTGTTCATCACCAATAATCATTTTATCGCCTTTGCATTGATGTCATCGTATAGAGAGAAGGTGTTGGTGTTTTATCTTATCCCTGGTAGCTCTAGAGTCACCAATCCATTCCTTTTAAGTGGAGGAGGACTGATCATATGTAGAGTGCATAACCATATATGCCCTGTAGGATGGATCCATTAGGTGCTACATGACCTAGATAGGATCCAAGAAATAAATTAGGGTTTGTCCTTCTAGAATTCTTAGAAAAAACCTAGGAAATGGTGATCAAAGAAAACCCTAGTTTTGCACCTTAACATATGATGCCATTAGCCAGTAGTTTTGGATCAACCAAGAGAATTGAGAGAGGAAGTTTCACACTTGCTTTGATACCATGTTGAAATTCGCAAATTAAACAAACCCAATTTTTGTAGTAACTCAATCATAAGTGTGCAAGAGGGATATAATCCTAGTGCACTGGAGAGAGAGAGAGAGAGAGAGAGAGAGAGAGAGTGAGAGAAGTGCCCAAGTACCAGTGCGTTAAAAAAGAAATGCACGAGAAAACATTAAAAAGAAATGGCAAGCACAAGAGAACACCAAAACTATAGGTTGCCTTATGCATGAAACACTTCATAAAAGAGATCAAGAAGATCACAAAATGAGATGATACACATGAGATCACACAATTCAAGTGAGGTTCCTCTTCAAGAAGGGAGGCATTGCTCAAAAGGGGGTTATAGGCCCAAAAAACAAGGGCACACACTTGAAGAGGGTTATTTAGCATACATATCAAGTTTTGACTAGGTCGGTCTTAACCTTAGGTAGCATTACAATAAAAGAATAAAAAATATGGCCTTAGACATAATTACAAGTAATAATGATACATCGGTCATGGCCATATGTACAGATTACACTAAAACTTCCAAAAATGCAAGTCCTAGGTGACTTTGACAGTATCAATACACCCCAAGAGGGTTATTGAGGCTAAATATCAAAACAAAACAAGGGCACACACCCCAAGAAGGTTATTGAGCCTACATGTCAGTTTGACTAGGTCAGCTTGTAAGTTGCCTATATAACATTTTGGAAATATTGTTAAAGTTAGTGCAACTGCGAGACCCATTCTCATAGAGGATGGTAACCTTGTTAATTGTCTAGGGTAGAGTAAGACCCTAGAAGGTACCCTAGAGTCCCCAGTAGTCTCCTGGGGTTCTTGGTCTGGGACCAAGCAGGTTGATGCCATGGCAAAGCCCCTAGCATGTGGTTAGGGCCCCTATGTGCCTCTAGGGTATTCTGGTATGGGACCAGGGATGCGATGTCCGAGTAGATCCTGCAGATAGAGGCAGAGACATATTCTGGTCTGGAACCAGGGACGCGATGTCCAAGTAAGTCTTGTAGGTAGTTGATCAACTTTCAGTCTAGGACTGAAAGTCAGTTTAGTACTGAGGACCATTCTCCAAGAGAATGGAGGACCCAGTCAGGGTCCAGGGGTTAATCAACATGATTTAGTGTGAGACTAAAACTCAACCTATAGGGCTGAAAGCCATTTTTTAAGAATGGAAGATAATGATATCCCCTCTCCTAATTGGTTATTGCTTGGTTTCTTCTCAAGGCACTGGTCACCCCTTGACGATGTCCCTAGCACCTAACCCTTAGGAGCAGTGTTGAGGATTGTACCATTCGTTTGGATCTTTCCCTTATACAGTGATGACAAAATACATAAAACAATGTACCTTGAGAGAGAGAAAAGATCAAAATCTTTGGTCTTGTTGGTCCTATAAATGAATGCTTGTCCACCCTTACAATTCACTTTGATCTTGTGGTTGTGTGGGTTGTGGTCCCCTGTGTTGACTCCTGGTCTTATCTTTATTTCGTGCTAGCAATCTTATTGTGTGTGTACCCTTGTCCTGATGATACTTACCTTATGGGTTCTTTTGGTACACCAACCTAAGTTATTTTTTGTTTGGACCATTTACTTTTTGACCTTATTATAAAATCATTAAAATGTTTAACTTATGATTTTATTAAAGGACCATTGGACTTTTTACTTTATGATTTTATAAAACCATTAAACTTACTTTATGGTTTTATTTTATTTTTTATTTGACCTTTGTTACTGTTACCAACTATTTTGTACAATAGTTGAACTTCCTATTGAGCCGCCGGTTATCG
The DNA here is from genome assembly GCA_001517045.1 of Pseudotsuga menziesii. Taxonomy (NCBI): domain Eukaryota; kingdom Viridiplantae; phylum Streptophyta; class Pinopsida; order Pinales; family Pinaceae; genus Pseudotsuga; species Pseudotsuga menziesii. Next base: position 1,096,506 of record LPNX010712623.1, on the reverse strand, counting down.
AGCATGATGAATGCTCATCTCCAGAGTTCAGAAGCTCAGTGTGCTCCAGAGTTGGCCAGTTTTTGGCTAAACTTTTTATGTTTTGTAAATACATGTTCATACCCCCTTGGGGAAATTGTAAACAATGTCCTAGCATTTAAATTTTTATAGAAGGCTCGGCTTCCCGGACTTGAGGATCAAACCGACTAGCCCAGAGTGTTTTTTCCCTTGGTTATTATTGGTTGTTGAACAAACGACTAATAATTTTTGAGTTTTTCAATTATTCCTCCAAAGCTGGGGTAGTTGTCTTGGTGTTTCGGCCTTAGGAGGTTATTAGAGCCTTCGTGTCAGTGTTTTTCAACATGCTAGGCATTTCGATTGAGTCGTATGAACATGTACTAGGCCCCCTTGGAGTTTCGTTTGATTCCGATAAAAAATAATGGTTTTTCGTTTTTTAAGCCATTTTTTAATGGTTTAATTGGAAAAATTCAAAATGTAAAAAATATATGATCCGGAGTCCATTTTTTGGCGTGGTTGGGCTCATTTTCAAGCTTGTAGCAGCGTCTTTACCCCAAGGGCCACTTTCACTATGTTTCGACCATCTGAAGCATCCCAAAAGTTATCATTCGGCTAACTGAGCATCATAGTAGCATTTAATTGCTAAATTTGGACAAAATGCACAAAAGTTCAAATATTAAAAATATAAATTCAAAGCAAAAAATCATTATTTTAATGATGATAAAGTGACTTAGCATGTGGTCCAAGTGGTTAGCGACCCTCTTCCACATAACTCCAGACCAAACTTTGGATTAAAAATGAAGCTATGAATTATTTCAAGAGAAGGGTGACGTGAGCTTCCTCACAAGTGGTATGAAGGTTATGGTGAATGAGATTGGGGTGGACCCCTCCATAGTATTATAACCAAAGCAATTATTTGCATATGAGGGATAAGATCACGTTGGTTGAAAGCATGAGCATTGTTGCGCTAGCATATGGGGTGGACCCGTCATATGTATGTTTTAAATAAAAAGAACATGGTATGGTCTTTAATACATTTATATGCTTTAAAAATAAAACGGTATGGTATCGAGCCTCTTCTATGATTCACATGCTGTACGACTCGCGTGGAAGGAAACTCACGCGTAGAGGGGACGAGATTGATGCCGAATGGCTTGTTTGGTGGGTGCCTTCCTTGTTTTATGGCCACCACATGACTCGACTCCTTTAAATCGCTAGTCAACATTCACTTCAACTCAGTTTTCTTCTCCCACGAAGAACTCACGCAGATCTCTTTTGGTTCACGTGGATACACTTGGCAGCTCCATGTTCGATGGGTGATATCTCCAAAGCTTGACTGGGGGGCACCTTGCCAAGGTGGAGGTCACCTCCCCACTCTCCTTAATTGCAGGTCGAGTCTATCTCACAGGCTTGCACTCCAAGCTGGTTGTAACATGGTTTTGATCGGGAGTTCGAATTGGTCTATTGTGCCATTGCCTCTCTTCAATGCCAATTCGAATTAGGGCTTTAAGCTCTGGTGTTTTTGTATAAGTAGAGGTGCTTTGCACTCTCTAAAACATGGAGAATTGGGCATAGAAACTCTGCAGAAAATTGTAATCAGTCTTTCATTGAATAAAGCTTTAGGTCTATGTGATTATTTCTTCATTGGTGGATGTGTCTTTTATGAGGTGATATCTTTCCTGGCTTTCAAATTGTTTCTCATGTGTTCGATCAAATAACTAGCTTTAGAAGTCTATTGGTAGAACATAAGATTTTCCATTTGCAGTTGTCCAATTGGATTATTATCCAAAGCTTGTTGTAATCTAGATGAATACAAGTACTCAGTTATATGAGGTATTGATCTTGATTTAATATTCCTAGCATACTAGTTATTTAGTTTGATCTCACTGGGTTTCAAGTTGATTGTCTCAACAGATCTTGCCATTTGGAGAAGGGTGTGAGCTTAGTTGCATTGATCTCATCTCCATCATCATAAGAACCTTCTAACATTGTTGTCTTTCAGGATCTACATAGTTGGGCTTGTTCCAAGAAGAAAAACACAAGGAGATCTTGCTCCAAAGCTTTCTTTTTCTTCTCCTTAAGTCTTCTACCCTAGCTCTTGTCTTGCCTTAAGTTTTCTTCCTCTTTTCCACTTAGTTTGCAACCTATTTCCTCTCTTTTCGCAGCCTCTTTCTTCACCTTTGTTGCAGCCCTCTTTCATTTTAGTTTGCAGCCCTCTTTTGCTTTAGTTTACAGCCCTCTTTTGTCTTTCTTTGCTGCCCTCTTTCACCTTAGTTGGCAGCCCTCTTTTTGCCTTTTTCTCCTCCGTTTCATAGCTTCTTCTTCTGTTGGCTTTCCTCCGTTTTAATTGTATAAATTTAGTTTCTTTTAGTGATAGTTTGTTAGATCTTAGTTTTTATTTGACTAATGCTAATGGGTTATTGAGTTCATCATTGTGATAGGTATTTGGGAAAGAGAAACTTAAGAAATCTTGAAGCGAGAAGAAGAGAAAAAGGTCTAAACCAAGAAGAACATCAAAAAACCAAAGGATGATCCAAACCAAGAAATCATTAATCAATATCCTTTGTAATAGCTCTTAAGAGCTTGTTTCAAGTATTTTTAAAGTTTATTTCTCCCAAAGTCCTTCCAAGGGTTTTAATTCCAAAGGCATATGTACTCACATAATAAAGTTTGCAAGTGGGTTTTTTTAAGCCCCCACATTCACTTCCTCCATTTGGGGAAGCCTTGTAGTCTTCTTTGCTTGGTTGAGTTGTTAGTTAGTTTCCATTTTGCTCTTAGATCACTAATTGCTAGATTAGTTCATTTTTTAGCATCTTTAGTTGCTAGTTGTTTACTATTTTATCGAAAGGTTTCATTTTTCAAGTAATACGACTGCTTAAGTTAGAAATCTCTTGAATCTCACCAATAGTGGATCAAGAGTGCTCTCTGTCGGAGAGTTGCTTCTATTTCAATTTTTACTTACCCTCACGCTCTCTTGAGTACGGTCTCTGACTTGAAAGAGATTCTTGGGTAGATTAGACTTTATTTCCAGTACAGTTATCTAATTCCGTGCATCAGAAGCCTCTTGAACATTGTCATAAGACGAAGTCAAGAGAGCTCTTTGTCGGAGAGTTTTTTTTTTGTGCTCTTAATAAAAACTTCAACCACACATCCCCCTTTTTTAAAATTTATTTCGTTGCTTTCCACCACCAATTATGCTCTGCCTTCCCTAAGGGGTTGGATTACTCAGAATGGTGACTGGATTTGTTAATCTTACAAGTGATAACCCTAATAAAATCTTCACCCCCATAAACCAACAAACCGATGCTGTTTCGAGAAATACTCAGTTAGTGGGGAAATTCCTACTGGTAGCGCTGGAAATCACCATTGTCATAGAGTTCTAGCTTGCTGGTTAAGATCCTTGGACACCTAGCCTAGAATACTGGACGGTCCGTCAGGTCACCAGGGGGAGCCATTGAAGGTATGCTCTTTTTGGTTGGACTCAGACCTTGCTTTCTTAGCCTTAATAATCAAGATCACTAAAACTCATAAAATCAACCAAGATAATTTGTACAACATTTTCACCAACATTATTGTGAGACTTGTATCTTCAGCGTCCCCAAGCACTTCATATATTTGACTCCATTTGGCACTGGTCTTTTTGAACTTTTATGCATCACCATTACTCTGGGCCATTTGTCCAAGTTATTTATCTGTGGATGCTATCTTCTTTCATAAGTCTTCATTGAATTGTTTATCTCTAAATCTTGTGTCTTGTGATCGCAACGTGGATTGCCTTTTATCTTGTGTTTACCTCACTTTTATAAACTGTGATCACATTATAAAACTCCTAAAAAACACCAATTTGCATCCACAACACCTAAAAACACTTAAAGCAAGAGCCATAGAAAATTCTTTGTTAGGGACAACCCCCCTTGGCTTCGTTAGGAGTTAGCCTAAACGAAGGAGCTAGGTTTCAGGTGACAATACCTGGCTCATTGTTTGCCCCCAAGGCCACACTTCTACCACTTGTAGTGAGGAGACAAATTTCGAAAGATTTCTGCTGTTGGTATGCATCTCGGCGGACAACAGTTACCTATCCTAACCTTATAAAAAGATACATAATCTTTCCTTATGATCTATTCGAAGCTATCTTACCTATCTTCGCAAACGTCTTTTTACTTGCTGCTCACGTGGATTTTTTTTTTGGTGTCTGACCTCTGCTGTTGGCTGTGATTCCATTGCACGCGTGGATATTCTTCAGCGTATTTGACCTCCGTTTCTGGTTGCGAGTCCACTAGTCGCGTGAATTTTTTTTGGTGTCTTACCTCTGCTGCTGACTGCGACATCACTGCGCGCGTGGATCTCTTCCCTCGTGGCTTACTTCTGACTGCTGCGTGAGCCTCCCACCACTCATCGTGACTCTGTCGGATCCTTCACTGCGACTTTGCTGGATCGGATCCTTCACCGTGACTTTGCCGGATCCTACACCGTGACTCTGCCGGCTCCTACACCATGACTTTGTCTGCCGGATCAGATCCTTCACCGTGACTCTGCTGGATCCTACATCGTGACTCTGTCTGTCGTATCTTTCATCGTGGCACCGTTTGTCGGTTCCTCCATGGTGTTTGTTGTGTGATCCTGCATGATTCCCCATTCTCTACCGTGAATGTGCCTAGGTAATCTCCAGTGTGGATGTATCCACATGATACTCCAGCGTGACTGCATCTGTGCGTGCTTCTCTTATCTGCGTAGTGTGAACTCATCTGCATTTTTACACTTGTGCGATTTCTCTTACCCGTGTTCACTAGCGTGGTCTCTATCCTAGTGTGGTTTATTTACATCTGTGTGGCTCCTCTAAATTCTGCGGTCTCTATCCTATCTTGGCTGTGTTTACACCCGTTTGACTTCTTACCTGCCTTGCCCAACATGATCTACCTTCACAGGACTGTATCCGCAGCATGACTATGTGTCTCTTATCAGTATGACTGTGCTGCTACTTTGATTAAAAGAATTTGAGGTCTGTTTACTCCTCCCTGAACTCTCTCTCTCAAGGTACGTAACGTGTTTACCTAGATTGACTTGTCCTTTCGGTGACAAGATCAAATTCAGAAATATCTGAGTATAAGGCGGGTTCAAATAATGGTTATGATTCTTTAGCATTGTTATTTTATGTACTTTATTTATTAATACTATTTCTTACTGTACATGGCATTTGAGATTTATTAGTTTACTGTACATAGCATTTGATGATTCTCAAGTACCAACTTTAACGCAGTGATCAAATGGAGTGTTAAGTTGAAAGAGATGAAAATTATGTTGTTTTTGTTTTATTACAGTTTAAATTTTATTATGCAGTACTATGGTGAATTTGAGTTTATATGTTCATGCATTAAAGTTTGCTATTATGTTAAAACTCATCTAACCTTTAAATTTCAACAAATATGTGGGAAGCATTCTACATATACAATGAATTCATGTGATAGCCAGATATTGCTTTGTTGATTGAGTGGGTGGGTATGCACTGCCTTCTGACATCATAGAGTGTTGTTTCTTCATGATCACATGTTTTGGATGGAGGGAAACTGGTCTTTGAAGCATGAACGCTTGTGACATTGTTATCAATGTTGTATTGGATATAACTCTCACAATATCGTATAAGATATTAAAAACCAGATCAGTATCTGATAAAGGAATGTGAAATTGAAATGCTATATAACTTTTCTTATAAACCATGTGGACATTAAATTCTTTAAAGCCATTCAGATCTTTTTACTACTATTATCTCTCTGTATGTGAATCCGTTAGATAAATCATATGGTTCTACTACTTGAGCCGTTGGGCTTAGTTATCTCTGGCCTGTTAAATGGACCAGAAATTCACACCTTTGTCTCTAGAAAACCATCCTCGTAAAGCATCATATTTCATTCCTTTATACCAGCTGCATATGTTCATTACCATTTTAGTTTCTTGATGTAAACATTGCCATTATTTTCTTGGGTACTATTAATGCGAGAGCAATATCATGAACACATTGTCTATTAGTTGTCATGTTAAACTCACCAGAGAAATATGTTGTATGGAGGTTTTCCTTGTCTCATCCTTCATGGTCTGATTAATTCTGCTATGACACTTGGTGCTGAAGCAGTTTTAAAATACCAACTCTCAGTTTGACGTCTTTTCTGTTTTAGATTGTCTTACCTTCAAATCTACAGTCTTTGTCCCTGCTGTGTATACAGTTTGGTAGACACTATTAAGATTTTATTGCTTGACAATTCTTTTGTTAGAAAACCCACTGTGCAGTATCTTCAATTTAAAAATTTGATATGTTAAGGTTCTCAATTCTTTAAAGTAACATCGTTAGTTTGCCACCTGCAGTATTTGCTGATTCAATTAAACTTACTTGAAGACAACAGTCGAGCACGTTGGGTTCAAACAAGACCAAGTAAGATTTTCTATCCAAATGGTCATTCTTTCGTTTCCTGTTTAAGAAATCTTTTGTTTGTAAGACAGTAAAGTGGTATCTTTGAAAGATTTTAGTATTGTCTGAGAGGTTACTCTCATGAGTCAATGACATTAACAGTATTTCAGATGGACATGATTTTTAGAATCATTTAACTTCATTTTCTGGTAGAACACAAATGCACACGCACACACACACAATATTGATTTCAACGAATGATCACTTTTTGATACCCTTTCTTATGGATTTTTTTTCTCTAAGAAAATTGCATATTTACTATTTCTAGCAGAAATGCAAAATGTACATTTTATGTGCGTGGAGGCGCTTAAAATTGCTCTTCTATGAGCATCAGAAACTTAACAAAATCTATGTACATTGTCTTCGATCAGTCTTGTTAATATAGTCATCCAAATGAAAGAAGGCAAAAGAATAAAAGGCTTTACATACAACCTAAGTAGCATGGGTACCCGTACTCGGGGGTAGGGTATGTGTACCCATACCTACGTAGCTGTTGTAACCTGTCGTACCCGACATCTGGCCGAAGTACCTGAGACATTTGTCACGGACTCAAGGGACTTTGATTGCGGATGGGATGGGCACCCCTATTTTGGGGACGCCTGGGGATGCCCAGGGACTAGTTTTGTATAGGGTACCCCTGTTTTGGGGATGCATGGGGACACCTAGGGACCATTTTGGTACGATCCCATCCAGTTTTGTATGAAAGACATTAAAGTCAGTAATATTAAATGATAATATTAAGTTTGTACAGGGCACCCGTGTTTCATGCAATTGAAATGGCCTTTATATATACATGAGAAACTTTGCATATTTGTGTATAATGGTTTTGATCCATATGGATGCACATGAATATATATGTACAGTGAAAATGATTTAAATTATATATATATACCCCTGACGTACCCAAGTCACCTGTTTCAAAAGGCGGCGTCCCTGTCCCCACACCTGTTCCTGTACCCAAGTTTCTTGGCTACGAAGCATACAGCCAAAGCAAACACCATGTCAGTAGTAACAGGATAATCATATACGGCTCTGCAAATGGCTGGCTGATGATATCTGCCTCCTCTTCTTCTGTCTTGAAATACTCTGAATGAGAAAGAGCGCTTCTTTAGAATGTTCAGCAGCTTTAACATTTAATTCTCCTATACATAATGGAAGTAAAATTTTGAGAAATTCGCTTTTAAGTTCTTTGATTCTTTACATAGTTGGAGAGAGGGATATTTTACATGTTTTTATTGTTGATTCAATCTAAGACAAGTTTAGAATCACCCATTATCTATATTTGGTCCACTCCTTGTTCAGCTGCAAGCCTTGTCAACATTCATAGTGCATTCAGTTCTGCGCATTTGATTGTTCCTGCACCCAGTGTAATTGTTTGCATTATTGAACATGTGCAACTGTCCAGTCTCTTATTGCATCCCATTGAAAACCATCAATTCTGTTACATAAGTTTTCCTTTCACAATTTATTACAAATTATGTCCCCCTTGAGTTTTATATGATCTTTTTAATGTGTATTGCTATTTATTTGTAGAGTAAGCATGAGTATCCAGTTACGAAACCAATATTTTATGGAAACTCTTAGTAACTATAATGTGCAATCAAGTCCATGTTAATTGTTCAATAGTTATATAACCAACAACTTTCAATTGTTTGGTTATGTTCTATGAAACATGACATGTCTGTTACGGGAGTTGTGTTCGTATTTCATGTGTCTGACACGTGTCTTGAAACAAGACACGTTTGTTAGCGGCTCCCTGTTTGTATTTCATGTGTCAGACATAGATACCATGGGACATGTGTCCGACACATCTCTTGAAACATGACACTTTCCCTAGACGTGTCCTACTCTAGAAACTATTTTTCATTGTGTTTTCTTACTTTTAGTTGTAGGGAAAGAGATGTCATGGTCTATCATTATGCAGGTAAAGAGTAAAATTGAGATTTGAAGTAATTCCAAGTGTTTTGTAAATGTTGAAATTTCTAAAAAAATTGGATCTCCATTCACTATTTGATAGTAACGTAATGACTTATCTTTACATTTATGCCCTGAAGTCCAGTGTTTCCCACATTTACGATAAGAGTTTCCCTTCTTTTTGATACTTGTCTATATGCAGAGGACTTGTTCCTTACAGGTGCTGAACAATTGATAGAACAGTGTAAGAGGGAGCTTTACCTCTGAATTTGAGATGAAAGATCTTGAATTAGTGCATTACTTCCTTGGCTTAGAAGACTGGTAAAAGCCAAGCAACATCTTCCTGACACAAGGAAAGTATGGAGGAGACATATTGCAAAGATTTGGGATGTAGGATTGCAAGTTTATGGGCGTACCCATGACCATCAACTTAACAAAGTTGGGTGACTCAGCTACCAGTTCACAGAGTATGGACTCTACTCTGTATAGACAATGTTTCGGATCTTGAATGCACCTCATGCATACGAGACCAGACACAGAGAATGCTCTGAATTAGTGCATGTCCAACACTTATGGGCTCAGGGTTACTTCCAACAGTGGAGTAATGTTATCTGGATATACTGATTCAGATTGGGTTGGCAATGCAGTTGACCGAAAAAGTACCTCTGGTTAGTGCTTCAGTATGGGATCAACAATGATCTCTTGGGCCAGCAGGAAGTAGGATTCCATAGCAGGGAGTACAGCTGTGGCAGAGTATATTGTTGCAAGTGATGTTTGCAAGGAAGGAGTTTGGCTCAGAAAACTGATATCTAATATATTCGGGGGAAAGTTTGACTCAACGATCATCCATTGCAATAATTCGAGTTGCATAAAGTTTTCAGAGAACCCAATGTTTCATGATAGATCGAAACATAGTGAAATGAGGTATCATTTCATCAGAGACCTGGTGCAAATAGGTGCTCTGAAGTTGCAGTACATTCGTACAGATGAACAGATTGCAGATATCTTGACCAAGCCTCTGTCAACATCAAAGTTCGTGTACTTTCGTGACAAGAGCGGTATGGCAGAGAATGCCTCTCTCGCTGAGAGGGAGTGTTGATCTTTTTGAGCAGCATCGAGAGCCATTCTCTTAGGAGAATGGTGTCACCTGGTCCGGGACCACGGTGAAAACTCAACCTAGTGTTGAGTGACCATTTTGTTGAATGGTAGATATCTGGTCTGGGACCATGATATAGACCCAGCTCTGCCTTGGGTAGACTCAACCCAGTGTTGAGTGACCATTCTGTTGAATGGTAGACATCTGGTCCGGGACCACGATGTGGACCAGTCTAGTACTGGTAGACTCGACTTAGTTCTGAGTAGCCATTCTTTGGGAGAATGGAGGCACTTGGTCTGTTACCAAGTATTTGACCTAGGGTCAAATTATGTAGCCCATGGCTGAGGCACCTGGTCTGTTACCAGAAAGGCACTATAAGCCCTAGACTGGGTTGAGGAATGCGTGACACTTTGACCCTTGATCTATGGGCTTTGTGTACTTCTCCAAGGATTAGCTACCCTTGGTTAAGTTATCCTAGTACCAGATCTAGGTGTCACACAAAGTGTGAGATAAAAGCATTAGTAACTCTCTTGGTTTATGATGATGTACTTTTGGAATTAAAAGGACCATAGGTAATGAACCACAGGGGCACTTGGAAAAAGGCTAAAGTCAAAAGTAAAAAATACTTAAGGACTTTTGGACCACAGGAAAAGAACCATAGGTGAAAGTCAAAGATAAATAAGGACTTTTGGTTAAAGTAAAAAATACTTAAAAGACCTTTTTGGTAAGAAGGTAAAAGTGAAATTAGAAAAAGAATAAAATATTGTCATTTTATCTTTTCTAATTTTGGTCCACTTACATGGGAGTAAAGGCTATAAAAGAAGGTCAAGTCAATTCATTATTACACACACTTTCTCTCACAGGTACAATTGCTCAAGGTTGAAGAAAGAAGATTCTGTGATTGTGCCCTAGCATGGATGAGTCTAGCTAAGGCATCATCATCCTCCATTGAAGACAAACCCTAAGCTAAGGTTTCTTATCTTTTCTATCTTAAAGGTTTTACCACCCTCATCTTCAGCCAAGTTCAGATCTAGGGCAACCACCTTCAGATCTTCAGATCCTGGCAACCATTCTTCAGATCTAGGGCAAGCACCTTCAGATCTGGGCAACCAAGTTCATATCTAGGGCAACCACCTTCAGATCTTTAGATCCGGGCAACCATTCTCTAGATTCGGGCAACCACAATTCAGATCCAGGCAGCCACCTTCTTTTTTGGCAGCTCTGATATTTTTGGACAGATATGCTATTTTTGGACATATATGCTATTTTTGGGAAGATATGATAATTTTGGACAGATATAAAATTATTGGGAAGATTTGATATTTTTGGGCAGTACTGATCTTTTCTAGTAAGATCTGGAAATTTCAAAAACTAGGGTTTGAAACACTTGCTTTGATTTTTACTAAGAAAATCTTACTGTAAATTGTGGTTTAACCTAGATTAGGGTTTGAGGAACTTTTTGAAGAATTTCCTAAGTCATCTCATTTACGAGATGAGCTACCAATGTCTTTTGGGGTTTTTGTCCTTTGAAGGTTTCCCCAGTGAAAAACTCTTGTGTCCATTGTGCTGATGTGATGAATGTTATTTTACTGCACTTGTTATTTTTTTAAGTTAAATCTGCAAATTTTTAAATACATAGAACGAGTTTCCCTCTTGCTTTGTGGGGTTATTGCCCCGACTTACAACAGAGGGTTAACCTCAATGACTTTACATGACTTTATTATATTAATGACTCCCCCGATCGGAGGAATAAACATCTCCGTCGGGGTACAATGAAATACAATAAGAAATATACAAGTGAATACCTTCCGAAGTTACAAATACATCAACACTCCCTCTTAACTAGGAAGGTACTCTCTTGATACAGTTCATCAGCTCAAGTCTTCATTACTGGATCATCATCAAAGATGGATCATTATCAAAGTTGGATCATCATCAAAGCTGGATCATCATCATCACTGCTCTTGCTATCTTGAGCAAATGGTGCTATCTCTCAATTCTACTCGTCATAGGAAGTTCTACAGAGGCAACCCTTTTTCATGCTGGATGTAGGTCTCAACACTTGTATCTGACCATGGGAGGCTCAGCCTGCCACCATGTTGGAAACGCCTAGCACATACATCTGACCATGGGAGGCCCAACCTACCACCATGTCAGGAAGGCCCAACACTTACATCTGACCATGGGAGGCTCAACCTGCTACCATGTCGGAAACGCCCAACACTTACATCTGACCATGGGAGGCCCAACCTGCCACCATGTCAGAAAGGCCCAACACTTACATCTGACCATGGGAGGCCCAACCTGTCACCATGTCAGGAAGGCCCTGCACTTACATCTGACCATCTTACATCTGACCATGGGAGGCCCAGCCTGCCACCATGTCAGGAAGGCCCTGCACTTACATCTGACCATGGGAGGCCCAGCCTGCCACCATGTTAAAAAGGCTCTCAGACTCATCACTTCCCCTTGGAAGGAACCTCGATCTGAAGAACACGAAGCTTCTCTTTGAAGTACTCAAGCTTCACTCTGGCCATTTCTAGCATGGAATCACATCAGCGCTGATTATGTCCAAGGATAACCTGCGAGCTTCGCCAGGACTGGTTACATTCGAGGACATCCTACAGGACTGATTATGTCTGAACAACCTACGAGCTTCGCCAGGATTTAATCCCTAGACAACTTGTCTCACCAACTATGCTAGAACTCATCTCTCCCTCTTTCGAGAGATCTCGATCTGGATGACATACTGGAGCTTCACTGCTCCTCTTTGCATCAAAAAATGCAAGTCAGATCAATCAAATCAAATAGTAGTTTTCAAAAGAAACATATTACCTCACAAATAGCCGAGCAAGTGGCAACATATTTTTCCTTGGCTATACTCAGCAACGTGCAGGACTCCATCCTACCAAACCAGTAGCCCATATTGGATCTCAAACTGAAGAAGCATCCCAAGGTGCTCTTCTTCTCAGCGACACTACCAATCCGAATCAACATAACCATGCAGGTTAGTCTTTTGATTTGTATCATGCTCAACTATCATGCTCAACTGTACCCTTCAGGTACCTCACTGCATGCTTTGCAACCAAGCGAGCATGTCTCGGATCCGTAAAAGACATCAATGAACAAAACCTGACGATACATCGTGGCATCAACCGTCTCTGATGAGGCATCACTGACTAGCTTCAGGTTTGATGTCATAGGTGTGGCCATGGCCTTGCAGTCCATCATCTTGAACCTCTTCAGGATCTCCACTGCATACTTCCCTTGTCCAAGGAAGATACCATCTGCACTCTTCCACACCTCCATGCCTAGAAAGTAGTGCATCATACCCAAGTCCTTCATCTCGAACTCGGCAGCAAGTCTCCTTCTTGCAACTTTAAAGAGTTCCTCTTTTCCTGTCAGGAATAGGTCATTGACATATAACAAGAGCATCACTGGTCTTTTGCCTTCAACCTTGAATTAAAGTTTGGAATTTGCTTTACTCTCAGTAAAGCCTAGAGCCATCAGTATGCTATCCATCTCGTCGTACCATGTCGAGCATTAGGATCTTTTGTAGTCTCTCCCTCTGAAGCTGAGCATCATTCTCTCTCTGCCTTTTGTACTCTATGTATTGAAACATTCTATAATGGAGTGACAAGTAGCTTCCTCTGCTACTAATATTCTATGTATCCATCTAGGGTCACTGGATACCAAGATCCTCTCTATCTTGAACCTTTTTAAAAGTTCTTCTTGCACCCATCTGTGAGCTTGTCATCCTCTATAGGCTTTCATCTTCGACCTTGTAGCAAAGGTTAAGATCTTTATCACTCTAGGAGATCTTCAAGCTCCTCATGTATGTGTTATCCCATGGGTGCCTTCTGAGCTCGTACAAGGCCTTCTTTAATTTGCACACATAAGTTTGCCTGTCGTGTCTCAACTCCCTATGGCTACAAATGTCTCTTCGTAGTCTATGCCTTCTTTCTGTGAGAAGCCTCGTGCTACGAATCTTGCCTTGTATCCCACGATGTTGCCATCTACTGCATGTTGGATCTTGTAGATCCATATGGAAGACACTACGTACTTCCCTTCAGGTCTCGATACCGCATCCTAGACATCATTCTTCTTGAACTAGTGCTTTCCTTCCCTTTCTTCTTGGCTACTTCTTCATAGCTGGAAGGCTCTGTATCAATGATGTTGCTCAACAGTGTCACATAACTAGTGTGTCTGAGGCCTCTTGCTTTGATTGGAAGTCTCTTGTTGAGATAGGTCACTTTAATATATTTGGATGCCTTACATACTCACATGTCCCTTCTGAGAAGAGGACAAAGTTGGAGGCTACTGGAGAGGGGTATTTTTGTTGGATATGACGAGTCTTTGAAGGCTTTACACATATACCTTCCTACACATAGGAAAGTTGTGGTGAGGAGGGAGGTGATATTTGAGGAGGGGCGAGCCTTCAGAAGATCTCTAGATTCAGAGATAGAGGAGCAACCGAGTACTCCATAGGTGATAGCATCATAGAGTTTAGCGAGTTAGGGCACAGGGTCATTGGTTTCAGGAGTGACTGGGTCACAGGCTATGTCACAGGGTTCGCCGGTTTTGAACCTTGAGGTTCGAAATTCGACGAACCTCAAAAAAAAATTCTGATTCGTTGAGGTTCGACTATTAAATTCACCAATTTCAGAGTTTTGACTTTGCCGGTCTAAACGTTTTGAATTCGCTAGTTTTATTAAGTGAGCTGCAAAGTATGTGTAGCCAGGTCTGGTCCAAATTTTGTGTAATCGGGAAGCCAAACATAATACTCAAGAGTCCGCAGTAATTTTTCGTTTTACTTGTAGTTGCAAATCATTTTAATTATTAAATCTAGGGTATGGTTCAAACGCTTATCTACATCTTTCCTTCCTTAATTGTATCTACGGCAACGTACATTGGCAACTGAACTATATCGAGACGGTCACCAACAACAACTGTTTTTGCTACGAAAGAAAAACCTCCATTCAAATAGTTTTTCCGGCTGCATCAAGTGAAGACTTTGATGCCCAATTGTGGCAGTGTCTACATTGATATTGATTCCCGTCTAAATCTGTTCTAGCTTCCCTTCTATTCTAGCTTCCGTTCCCTGTTTTCCGTTGGATTCATTAAAATTGTGTTTGTTTTGTTTTTATTTTAATTATTAAAAATAGGGTAGGTAAAAAAACAACTCAGAAATAGATAGGTTATATGGTGCATATATAACATATTAATTATACATATTATTATAATTATTCTTATATCATATTATTATGTTATACATTATATTATATTACTATGTTATAAAATAGAACATAAAATATTTATATTGGGAAAATTTATATTAATAAAATATTAAAATAATTTTTTTAAATGTATATTGTCGAACCTAATGCTGAACCTCATTTCGAATCTCATAAAAAATTTCGAATTCGAACCGAATTTCGAGGTTGTCAAATTCGAATTCGAACCCGAACCATGTGACATAGGTCATAGGTTACAGGTTCATCAGTTTTAGGGACTCAGTCTATAGGGACTTCTGGTACAAGGACAGGTTCATAGATTATACCTTCAGGTGATTCAGATACTCATGATACAGGTTCAGGTTCACCAGGGACAGGATCTGAAAGCATTGGTACTTCTTCAGGGAGACATTTGTCTGATGAGGATGTAGAGGAGGGTTTGCGACAGGATGCTTCTTCCAAGAAGAGAAAGCCAAGTTGGCTTAAGGAGCTTGTGAAGGAAGCAGAGGAGTCTGTCGGACCATCCAGGAGGGAGGTTAGAGAGAGCAAGGCACCTGAAAGATTTTCCAACTACATGGCACAGGTGACTAGCTTGAGTGAGTCTGTACCTACTACTTATGAGGAGGCTTTCGTACACCAGGTTTGGAGAAATGCCATGATGGAAGAGTACAATTCCATCATGAAGAATGGGGTGTGGGAAGTGGTTCTGAGACCAGAGGTGAAGTCAGTTGTGACTTCCAAGTGGCTTTATAAAATCAAGCATGCTGCGGATGGCAACATCGAGAACTACAAAGCTCGGTTTGTAGTGCGAGGGTTCTCATAGATAGAGGGAGTTGATTATGATGAGACCTTTGCGCCAGTGGCCAGATTTTCTTCGATCAGAGCAGTGATCTCCGTCGTGGCAGAGATGGGTTGGAGGATCCATCAAATGGATGTGAAGACCGATTTTCTCAACAATCTTCTACAAGAGGAGGTATATTTGGAGCAGCCATAGGGCTTTGACATTTATGAGAGAGATTCTGTGTGCAGGCTGAAAAAGGCCTTGTATGGTCTGAAGCAAGCCCCTCGAGCTTGGTATTCGAGGATTCATTGCTATTTGCTTTCGATTGGGTTTCGGAAGAGTGAGGCAGATCCCAACCTTTACTACATTGTGGTTGGTGGTGTTCCGCAAATTCTTATACTGTATGTTGATGGTTTGTTCATTACTGGAGGAGAGCACCTGATTGATGCTTGCAAGAAGGATCTTGCTTCAGAGTTTGAGATGACTGACATTAGGCTGATGCACTATTATTTGGGAATGGAGATTTGGGAAAAGGATGGACATGTTTTCTTGGGGCAAGGAAAATATGCTACAGATGTTTTAAAGAGATTTCAGATGGATGATTGCAGACCCATGTCTACAGTCATGATCACCAACTGGACGAAGCTTCATGCTTATGAGGGAGAGTTGGTAGATCCTACTCTATATCGCCAACTTATTGGTTCACTGATGTATCTGGTTAACACCAGACTAGATTTGAGTTTTGTTGTAAACACTCTCAGTCAGTTTATGGTGGAGCTCAGGAGAGTGCATTGGATTGCTGCAAAACACATCTTGAGATCTGATGGAGTGGGATTGGTTGGCTTTACTGATTTAGATTGGGTAGGTAGTGTTTCGGATCGGAAGAGCACTTCTGGTTGTTGCTTCAACTTGGGCTCTGCAGTTGTGTCATGGTTCAGTTGGAAGCAAAAGTACTTAGCATTGAGTTCTGTTGAGGCTGAGTACATGGCTGCCAGTCAGGCTAGTTGTGAAGCATTGTGGCTTCACAAGCTCTGATGGTAGACTTGTTTGGTCATGAGCTGAGACCTACGATTATACATTGCGATAATTAGAGTTGTATGAAGCTCTCTAAGAATCTCGTATTTCATGACAGGTCAAAGCATATAGAGATCAAATACCACTTTAGCAAAGAATATGTTTAGAGAGGGGCTATACAGTTACAGTATGTTTCTACAGGTGAGCAGGTAGCTGAAATTCTCACGAAGTCTTTGGGTAGAGGAAAGCATGTCTGTTTCAGAGACAAGTTGGGAGTGGTGAAAAACACCTTCCTCGGTAAGAGGGAGTGTTGGAAATTTACCTAGGAAGTGTTTGTTCACCTAGCATTGCCTTGGGGTGGACAAGGACACTTAATTGGTGACCCCTAGTCATATTTAATTAATGAAGTGAGATTTACTTTATATTTTTAAAGTGACTTCATTAAAAGATAAAAGTCATGGTTTATCCTAAGTTCATATTTAATAAAAGTTAATTGAGTGATTAATTAAAAGGGGGTGCTCATACTTTAGGAAATGACATGAGGTACACTAAATGTCATTTATTAATTATTTAAATGAGCATTAATGAGAACCTCTCATCTAATCTAATCTTGACCATCATAGTGAAAGAGGAAGTCGCCATGAACAAAAAGGGACTAGGGCAAGGCAAACTTAATTCATTATTCACTTTTCAAAGAGGAGATTTGGAGAGAAGAAGAAGAAGAGAAAGAGAGGGTTTGAAGAGATTTTAAACCAGCAGGAGAGAGAAGACAAATTCTGGCACAAATTTGGAGGAGGACAAAACTGGGCACGCATTTTGAGGAGTGATTCCATACAACAGTGTACAACATGATTTTCGAGGAGATTTTCATACTGTAGGGACATCATGAATTTCGAGGAGAAATCCATACAACAGTCACAAATTTCGAGAAGCCGTACAATAGTATGGACCGGGCACGAAATTTGAGATATGGTCTGGGCATGAATTTCAAGAAAAAGTACAGAAATTAAATTCTGTCTGTATATGCAGAATTTGGCATGATTTTCAAGGCATAAGTTTACACAGAAATCGAGGTTTCGTACAATAGTTAATGGGTTCAGTTTTCGAGATGAAAATGATAAGTAATGTTGTTTTATTTTTGTATTTTACCTTGAAGAAATAAAATTCTCTCTCTCTCAGAAACAGTTTTTCCCTTGGGGGTGCTCATATTTTTTATGTTATTTTTATGTGTGCATGGCTGTTATAAATTTCTGAGTTTGAATTTTTTAACTAAAAGAGAATTTCTGAATTGTTTAATTTTGAAAAAGAATTCCATGTGTTTCATTTTAGTCAATTTTTGTTGAAAAAATTGTGCATAGAAGGGTTGGCCATTAAAATATGCAGAGAAGCTATTAAGCTTGAAACAGGGGTTGGGATTCTCAAAAACTTTCAATAACATCCAACCGATCCTCATATCTGATACAAGCAACCATCTCTACTATCAAAGAAAATAATAGACCTCCAAAAGAATAAGAGTTCACTCTTTCTCCACCACCTGCAACTCACATCCAAATAAGGTCTTCCAATACACAAGTTAAAAAAACAACATGAACCCTTTCCCAACAACTCAACACTACTACTGCACCCACAATCAACTGTATACACGGAGCCTTAGCTCTGATACCATGTAGAAAATTGACAAAAAATCCAGACTTTTGTCAAACACCTAAGTCACCTGACATGGGACACGAAGGACANATTTTGTTTTCCATAGTTAATCAGCCAAAACAAGTTATAGTGTAACAAGTATGAAAAAATAAAACGAAATTATTTAATTCATAAAACAATTTTGGAACAACATGCAATTCCTACAAGAAACACATATTATGCAAATGGACAGATTCCGAAACGATGAAGAAAAAATTATATTGTTATTAGAACATGATTATAGAATCTCAAACTATGGTTGAAATTTCAAATAAGATGGCTCAAAACCAGGAAAATGCAGCACAAATGAAGATTATCAATTCTTGTTTACGTCTAGGAGGAACATAGATAAAATATCCACTTAATTGTGCAAGATAACAGAGTGAATTTAATTGATTCAAATAAACCTTCAGAAATTAGGAGACTGTCTCACTATTGACTCTTCTAGTGGAATTTATAAGATCAACCCTACTGTTAACCATCTTATCCACTTCTCAAGATCAAAAATATTTAAATCCTAACAAATCTAAAACCTTTCATCTGTTCTCCTTCAAAACTCCTTCACCTGTACATACAACTCACTCTCAACCAATTGCTTCCTTGCAAATGACAAAAAGAAAGTCAAAAATTTGTTTTAAAGCAAACCTGGATGTCTTTTGCCGTGCTTTACGTGTCCTGTTTTCGGGATTCGTGTTCGACAGTCAAGACACGTTCTCATTTCGCGTCTGATTCGTTTTTGCAACGTGTCCCGAAAACGGATTCGACTGAAAGTCGAATCAGACATGAATTCAGATTTGAATCATGTCCAATTTGACCCCCACAGGACACGAGGGGCCTCCAAGACGAATCCGGTTTCTTAGTCAAACACTTATTTTATCCAAATTTCAGACTTAAAACTTGTCATTAATAAAAATACCTCTCATGCATTAAAATCAATAACCCAACAAGCTGAAACACTGAAACTTAGTTTGTAGCAGTGTAAAATCACATAAAAAACAACAGACTGATAAACCCATAAAACAATAGAAATTTGGTCAATGTGAAGAGAAATTTTATTGCAGCATTTCTCAGGCAAAAAATTAATTTATAGCAACATTTATGACAACATTAAATAGCTGTATGTTTGCCTTGATTCTCGTGCCGACCTCGATTTTTGTGCCCAGGTGATTTCACGACCTCCACAAAAGCAACCCACCTCGAGTTTTGTGCCTAGCAGAGCTCGAAAATTGTGCCCAACAATATGTAAACTCTACAACCCCGAAATGCGTGCTCAACAGTTCGTACCCTGTACAACCTTCCTCGAAAAATGTGCCCATCAGGGACAATATGGGTTGTACAGTATTGTACGGTTTCAACAACAATAAATGCCTTGGGAAATGTGCCAAGCTCCTTGGGACTCATGCCCACCTAAGGAAAACAAATTCTCGTTGGGATTTGTGCCCACTTGAGAAAAATACAGCTCCCTCTCTCTCTGCAAATAACCCAGCCAAAATGTTCACTCTTGGAAATGCTTTCCTTCAACTTGAGAGTGACTTTTTACCTTCCCCATTCCCTAAATCCAAAGGCCAAGATTAAATCTTTCCTTTTCAAGATCAAGGGTTGAGAAACTTCCCCCCCAAAAGCATTTAATTTTTATAATGTCACCTTTTACTTTATGAAACAAATGCATTTTATCTCATAAAGTCACTTTATAAAATTAAAACAAGGGAAGTAAAGTAGCCTAGCTAGTGCATGAACACTTCCGCATACAAGACAAAAACATGTGGAGTGCCTCTAGAGCTAAATCACTAACAACCTTTGCTCGAAGGTTGGTTGTATTCCTTTGGTTGCCAACAACTGCGTTACCATGGATGTAAGGGTCACTATACTCTGCTCTGGTCAATTCAACCTTACCTTGAGGTTGTCTTCTTCTTCTTCTTCTTCGTGGGAACATCTCGTCATTGCTATACTCAGCTTCAATTAGGGCCCGACAATGGTTCTTGTCGACTTCTCCTACAATCACTTACCTAAGCTTAGGCTTTGATATCATATGATCCATAAATGGTATGTTGAGAGCCTCTTCGTTTTACCATGATAGTTTTCCTGTTTTCAATTACGCTGGTAACCAATCAAACAAACAACAAGCTTTTACACCATCAATATCAAGGATTGATAATAGTGAGTTTAATCTTGAAAGCACTGAGTTATGGACTATCGCTCTAGTAGTAGGCCTTTTTATAGGAGCCTCCTTTACGCTCCCACTTTATATTGACATCATGGTACCACATAGTCCCATTGACCTACTTTTGTGGTCATTTGTTGGACCTTAATAAAATTATCTTATCTTCAGGACCACTACCATTACCAAGTTTACCGCAAGTTAAGGCATTTCATCACTTCCATATAACAAAAATAATAATGAAAGAGGAAACATACCATCATCCGACCAATTCAATTTGACTTTGGGAGAGAACAAACCATTCAAAGAGACTTTGTGATTCATTGTTGCATAGTATACAATTCAATGAGGCATCAAATGATACAACTTAGAACCCAAAACATATGATGTTTTTAATAGGTAGGGCCATACAATTGACTTACATTGTGAGGGAGATCATACAATCGACTCAGGTTGAGATAAGTACCATTTACCTAGTGTATGGTTGATTGAAGCTAATGAGAATGTCAATTGCTTGGTGTACAGTTGAATCAGGATGAGAGGACGATCAATTGCTTAGTGAATAGTCAAGACAAGCTGATAGGAATGCTAATTTCCGAACATATGCTCGATTTCATTGAGATAACAGTCGGATTTTGGATTGTACGATTGCATTGACACCCATAATTGAGCCAACAATAGTGTATGGTAGGATTGGATGTAAGGATGGTCATATAGCTCTCAGGGGAACAATCTAGACAAATATAAATGCCCAACATAGGCTTAGACTAGAGTCAGAGAGTGGGTGAAGGAAGGCACATGGCCGTACAATGATGGCAAGGTGGTCGAACGTGAAATTTACTAGAAAGGAAACTCCCTATACTCTTGCTACAACTCTGAAATCTTGATGGTAGATCTCTAGCTTGATTGGGCATCCTAGGGAGAAGATTTAGTAGCTGTTAGAACTCCACAACTCAACAAAGCAAGAGGAAAACACATCTATAACTCCATTCTTTTCAAAGCTCTCTCATACATGTTGTCATTCACTCACATAGTTTTAAAAATCGGCCGAACCGGTTTCAAAATCGGTCGATTCACCGATTTAAGGGCTGATCGAGTCAAACCAATGAGCAAATCGTATCGGTGACCGGTTTGATACCGAATTGGCCGGTTTGGACACCGAATCGGCCGGTTCGGTACTGAACCGGTTTGCTCGGTCGATTCATGACAAAAATCCGCTGATTTTTGTGAAGATCTGTGCACTCAAAAATGAAGGTTTTTTTAATGTTTTTTTCGTTTTTAATTTTTTTTCCTAACCTAAATTACCTAACCCAACCTATGACCTCTTTAATGACTACCCCTGCCCCCCCAACCTTCAATTCCATGTGTTGTTAACTTGTTGGCATCATGGAAGCCTAGAACCTTAGAGAGTTAGTGGTCGGTGAACTCAGGAGTTAGAACACTCAACCGTGAAGTTTGAACTTTGAACAAACTGTGGAACTTGAATAGTGGACTGTGCAGTAGTCACTATTATGTAGCTAACTATGTAGCATGCTATTTTTTGGACTCTACAAGCCATATATTCTAGGGCCTATAGGCCTCATGGATTATGTATTTTGTTCCATTTCCAGTCTGCTAGATATGTATTGCACAGTACACATTGTGCCATTTTGAGATATTAACACTTATATGGTATATACATGAGTAGACTTAGGATATTTTGTCTCTAAAGTTTTGAAATCATGGATTAAAATCTTGAAAATGATGTTTTGCTTCAAAATTTAAATATTTTATGTATTTTTTTAGTAAACCCATTCATTAAATTCAAATCGACCGATTTATGACCGATTCATTACCGATTCCGATTCCGATTCGGAGTTGACCCTCAACCGATTCCGAGTCCGATTCCGATTTTTAAAACTATGTTCACTCATTTGAGTCCATTGATGGCACACTGTGCTCTAAAATAACGCAGAATATAAATAAACAAAAAAATTAAGCACACAATCAATAGAGATGTACATGAACACGTTATTTATTGGAAAGCCGACATTCAAATGAGAAAACCAACATCCAAAGGCTTCGGCCTTAACTCTTTGGTTCATCTCCCCTCTGCCCATGGGAACTTGGACAACTATACTTCAATTCTAATCCAATGAATCACTCTCTCAATTCTAATCCAATGAGCCACTCTCTCTTCTCTGGGAGAAAGGAAATAGGAGGAGAGATAAGCTAGGGGTAGTTGGAATACCATGCATCCCCAACCCTTCAACTTCCCCAAGCCTTACAACTACCTCTTTGTCATTTCTCTCTTTTATACATTTGAGGTGGGAATCTTTATTTTTATTTATTTGGTAAATGAGATTCATCATTCATTCACATGACTTGTGATTTAAAAAGTGAGTGAGATAAATATCTCATTCTTACATTATATTTAAACTTTGGAGTGCTGTCTTTATGTAGGGGTAGACAACATTTGTGATGACATGGAACCCTTGATGCCACCATTGGTATCTTCCACCTCGTCCTTAGCTCTGAACATTTCCTTTGCGGATCTTTTCCAAGCTTGCTTCTAAATCCATTGTTATAGTGGATCCAATTTCAGGCCACACATCCACATTGGGAGGATTTTGGTCCCCAAACACTTCCAAGGAGAGATGAGGGAACATGCTTTCGATTTGGTTCCTCTCATACGATTTTGCATTCCTTGGAGCCTATCTATTGAGGCCAATTTGCCATGATTATTGTTATTCTTTGTGGGTTACCGGTTCCTTACGCTGCAGCACTGTGTCTTCTTTCAACTTTGCCAGTGCATGCAGCGCAGGGTATTTGATAGTGGGGAGAATCTGCTGATCATCATCTCCATCCAACATGGATGGCTAGAACAACTTCAAGTACTCCACGTTCACCACCAAACTGATTTGCATATGGAGGGAGCCTTAATCAGAAGGTTTTCTACATTCCTATATTTATATATGCTATTTTATATTCATAACAATGATTAAGGAGTACTATTTTGATTAAGGAGTACTATCCCTTTTATGAAGATTGGTAAGATTCATCCGTCAATTGAGTACTTCACATGTTTGTTTTTTAGTTTTACAAGTGCATTAATACTGCTCTAAGTTATCTGACATGAAATTGCTTTAATAACTATTGGCATATGGATGAGATGAATTGTTTTATTTTTCTAGAAAGGAACATAGATTTGATTATCAGTTTATGCTTTCAAAATTTATTTTCTCAATAACTAATTCTTTCCTGATTTATTAATTAGGGCGAAGCTCAATTGAAGAGGATTTACAGTCGAGCTCTTTTTCTAACAAACCAGCAGATGGGTTTTCAACTGTGTTTGATGGCACAAGAGATGCTGTTAATGTAGCTATTAATAAAATATGTGATTTTACAGGTAACTGAGTTAATCATCTGTATCTTTTTGCATTTATTTATGGTATAGTAGGTTTCATGCAAAAACGATGAAATTTCATGTGAAAATGGGATTATATTTCATGTTAAAACAATACCTGAATTACTATGTTCACTGTGCTTAGTCTGTCTACTTATCACATAACTGGGCATGTTGCATCAAACAGCCTTCATGGGATTGTGTACAAATCCTCATGAACATGCATAATAGAGCATCTATAGCCTGGTTGCTGAACTTAAGTTCTTATGTCAAGTACTTGTAGGCATATCTGTTATCTATGATTGACATCCCTAAGATTCTTTGCAATGGGTCCATCCCAAGACAACTTAAATTGAACCTGAAGATTATCATAAGTAATAATACGACTGCAAAGGTGAGGTAAGTAGCCGATTGGTAAAGGCGCTCTTGTAATGACGGTGTGACCTGTGTTCAATTTTCGAATGCATCTCTTACTCGAATAAGAGTGTAGATCGGTGAAGGGCATGTAGGTATGCATTGCATTGTAGGAGCAATGTTCCGGGATACGAACCCCCACCTTTTATTGTGTACATCATAGGTGTCAAAGAAGGACTCAAATATGAGCGATGAATAGAAGGATGCGGCTTTGATCCGCGGCTAGTGTTTCCCAGGCCGCCTCCTCTCGTCGAGCAAATCGCCTCCTGCCTGCTGCGTTTTGCTGCTGCCGCGCTGGGTTTACGAGTTTGGCTCTTTCCGACTGCTCAAGGTTTGCTGGTTATGGATTCTCATGACCAACTCCTGGCCTTCAAGGCATTAGTTCATGCGGCCGCTCCTCCAGCAGCCTCTCAGGCCCCCTCCAAATTCGTGAAGAAGATAGATGAGATCCCCTCTCTAGAGCTCTCTCCTTCGGATCCATGTCAGAAAGCTCTCATCCTCTCAAAGAAATCCCTCATCAGTAAGTTTACAGGGTTGTGGCCCAGCGCTAAGGCGGTGGAGCTCTGGATTGCAGCTAGTAGGGGGTATTTTGTTTTCATGTTTTTGAATAAAGAAAAACGAGATATAGTCTTTCGATCGGGCCCCTTCTTCATGGGCTCGAGAGGGTTGTTTTTAGCTCCTTGGACTCTGGGGTTTAACCCAAAAAGCAGAGATTACAGTTGCTCCAGTATGGGTAAGAATGCCGAACCTCCCACTTCATCTTTGGGGGAAAAACACTCTTGTGGACATTGGTAATAAGTTAGGGCACTACCTAGATAGTGCAGATCCAAAAGGGGGTCAGTTCAGATGTGCCCCCATTTGCATAGAGGTAAATCTAGAAAAAGGGCTTTCGGAGGCCCTAAAACTTACTTTAGGAGATTGGAGTCACATCCAAGAACTGGACTATGAGTAGATTCCATTCAAATGCAACTTTTGCCATGTATACGGCCACTTCGCCAAAAGCTACCCCAAGCTTGCAGAGTCACAGAAAACAACAACTCCTTCGGCTCCCAAAGATACAGAGTTCCAAACGATCATCAATAGACGACAAACCCCTCGAAGAAAGGAGCCTCAAGCCTCACAGCATAAGGGGTCATCTCAAGATTTGACTCCTCTCGCAGAATCTCCTCCGTCGGAAAACAAAAACAACTTTGAAGTTTTGCAGGAAGTCGAAGATCAAGAATTGGAAGCAGCAGATGACCAGGCGCAGGTCGTGCCCTCCGGCCCCTTGAAGACATTTCTTGCTGCTCCTTCCATGAAAGAAGCTTCTCTAGGACCTGCTCCTCCTGATCCCCCCCAAGAGTTAGGTCACGAGGCTCTAGCCCAAGCAAGATTGGCGTCCTTAGTACCTTCATTCGGGTCGGAGGGAAACTCTGATTCTGAAGACTTTACAGCCCCTTCTCCTCCCCTCACCAGAGGGCGGAAGACCAACAAAGAACGCAGGGAAAAGGAAGCGGCCTCAAACATTTTCTCGGGCTCCTAGAAGCGATTGGACCCTTTCATTAAGGGGCATCTCACCTCTCCTTCCATTTAAAGCTTTGCTTTTGCACTTTTCTCTGCTCACAATTCATGAGAGTTTACTCTTGTAAGCATTCGTTTTTTTCTCGAAAAAGCTCTAGAAGCAAGTGGGATCTTTCTCCCAAAGTATTCATCAGAAGGCTGACAATACTGTTAGAGGTCATCAACCCTCTTTTATATGAACTTCCCCCTTTTGTAAGCTAGGCTGGGCTTCAACCTTTTTAAACTAATACAATTTTTATCTGTTTCTGATAATAATAAAAAAAGTAATAATACGACTGAATGTGGAACGGTGGAACCTCAAATAGAAGTCCAATCCAATCCCTATCGATGAGACCCATAGCTACATTAGGATAATTTTTATCTGATTGGATATTTGTAGTTGTAGTATGTTACCAATCTATTGTGATGAAAATAGCTCAATGAGTAAATAATATGCTCCATAAAATAAATTGCTGATGGTTTTGTATATGCTATTTTGTATTGATGTTCTTCATTTTTTGAAAAATAGCTCTTATATTTACAACAATTAGTTACTTCAAGAGAACAAAAATGGAAGGGTATATTTACTCCATCTTTCTTAAGGAAACAAGCACAGTAATAAAATCTGAATAGGCACCAAAGTCTAACATCTTGGCATCCTTAATGAACGAAAACCCTTTTTCCAAATACCACCAAGAGAAGAACGATTACAGATCGAAAGTCACCCAAGAGCACTGCACACCAATGAAGATGTCCCTGAAGAAAGCAAATGGATCAGTGTGGACATGCTCCAAACATGACTTGACCAAAGGGCACTCTCCAAATAAATCCTTCACTGTTTATGTAGGATAGGAAGGACAAAGCCTATTTGAGAAGACACACTTAGGTAACGATCCTTGGAAGGAAGGCCTTGATAAACCACCAACCAGGGAATTACTTGAAGCTTATAGGAAGCCCTCATTGAGCACAAGCTACAAGCCTTGGATCCAACAACTGTCGGCATCATTGGACACTCATCGCACACTAAGCACTAGACAAAGTTGATGTCATTGATGAAGAATGGTAAAAGGTAGAACCGGGTTGAATTTGAACTATTTATGATCTTACGTTGGAGACGGCTTATGTGACATCATCTCCTCTCCCTCTTTGTTTTAGGTTGGGGGCTCTATTATCTTCAAGAGTATTTGGATGGCATGGAGGTTGGTGGTTGGGTTGGTTCGATGGCAATGGGAGGGAACTAGAGTTGGGTGGGACATCGCCTCTCAACCGATTTGGAGTTAGTGGGACCAAGGGGTCTACGTTGCAGAGTTGTCGCAGTTCTAGGTTAAATGACTGAGTTGGAAGGGTATCTTTTATTGGCACGATCTTTGGGATTATGAGTCTTGCTCATGGAAGTTGTGGAGACCACTTGGTCAAGAGTATGGGTTGCTGGCCTTGGATCACCCTACGACTTGTTGATTTTTTTGAGCAGCATCAAGAGCCCTTCTCTTCGGAGAATGGGACCACCTGGTCCGGGACCACGGTGAAGACTCAACCCAGTGTTGAGTGACCATTCTGTTGAATGGTAGATATCTGGTCTGGGACCATGATATAAACCCAGATCTGCCCTGGGTAGACTCAACCTTGTGTTGAGTAGACATCTGGTCTGGGACCACGATGTAGACCAGTCTGGGACTGGTAGACTCAGCTTAGTTCTGAGTAGCCATTCTCTAGGAGAATGAAGACACTGTAAGCCCTAGACTGGGTCCGGGCATGTGTGTGGCACTTTGACACTTGATCTG
>LPNX010712623.1:1033914-1068215 GCA_001517045.1 Pseudotsuga menziesii | reverse complement strand
ATGTGTGCCGATGTGATGAATGTGTTTTTTACTGCACTGCTGATCTATTTATGTTTATCTACAAATTTTTAAAGTTTATGCTAATGCTGAAAATTCAACACGACCATGGAGCTACAAGCCTGTATCCAAGTGTCAGATTTGTCCAAAATGCACATTGTTATGCTAGGGCCTTTTTGGAGAGATTAGTAGTGGAGCCTTGGTATCTCTTTGTTGCAGAATGATTCTCGCCATATGTACGCAACTCTTGATCAATGTCATCCCCTTTTATCGGTACTCAACACGAGATGCGTTGGATTCATTGGTTGCACAATGTTTGGTTGATGTAACTTTCCTATAAGTTGTGAGTGTTTGCCTGGTTGGTGATCTATCAAGGGCTTCTCTCCAATTCCTAGTTGGCTAAGTTTGGCCTCTCGGATGGTCTGTGCCCTGCGTGCCAGAGACGAGAGAAAACTAAAACACCTCTTTTGGTGCTGTAGATTTGCCAGAGACCGTTGGGGATTTGTGGAGGAGCAACACCTTGAGCTGTTCTTAAACTAACTTGTAGAGCAACTCTGCTTGGAGATGGCTATTTACTGGTACGTTATTCACTCTCTTGTTTGTGTCATTGCTTGCGGATTGTTTTTTTTGTTCGTAACTTCGTGGTATGGAAACTTAGGTGCAAGTATGTTTTTGATCAAGAAAGTATTTATTTTTGAGATTTTATTGCACTTTAGAAAGAAGAGGTACACCATTAGCTACTAGCCAAGGATGCTCGATTAAACAAGGATGCCAAAAATTTGGATACTATTGTATATTCCGATTTTATTTCTCCTCTTATAAGCTTCAGGAAGTGGTTAGGATTACGTCATCCCCTTTTATCGGTACTCAACACGAGATGCGTTGGATTCATTGGTTGCACAATGTTTGGTTGATGCAACTTTCCTATAAGTTGTGAGTGTTTGCCTGGTTGGTGATCTATCAAGGGCTTCTCTCCAATTCCTAGTTGGCTAAGTTTGGCCTCTCGGATGGTCCGTGCCCTGCGTGCCAGAGACTAGAGAAAACTAAAACACCTCTTTTGGTGCTGTAGATTTGCCAAAGACCGTTGGGGATTTGTAGAGGAGCAACACCTTGAGCTGTTCTTAAACTAACTTGTAGAGCAACTCTACTTGGAGATGGCTATTTACTGGTACATTATTCACTCTCTTGTTTGTGTGATTGCTTGCGGATTGTTTTTTTGTTCGTAACTTCGTGGTATGGAAACTTAGGTGCAAGTATGTTTTTGATCAAGAAAGTAGTTCTGTTTCAGATTTTATTGCGCTTTGGAAAGAAGAGGTACACCATTAGCTACTAGCCAAGGATGCCCGATTAAACAAGGATGCCAAAAAATTGGATACTATTGTATATTCCGATTTTATTTCTCCTCTTATAAGCTTCAGGAAGTGGTTAGGATAAGCATTGTATATACCCTTCAAAAACTAGATTTTCTTATTGTAAATAAGTTTATGTGAATATAAGAAGTACCTTTGATTTAAATCATTGAGAGGGAAGTGAAAATAAAAATCGAGATTATATTAATTTTGTTTCATGACCATTAATATTGATTAAGACTGAATAATAAACACCATTTGAGGTGCATTCCTTAAGATGTGCTTACTACATCTCCAAGAGAAATATTAAATATGTCTAAGCGACTTGTTATTGAAAACAATATAATAAAATAAATAAAAGAGAAAGAAAGAAAGAAACAATAATTTACATAAATGACCAATATAGGTAATTGACACTCAGCAGTGCAACTAGCCATAGTAGCAATACAAGAGTGCCAAATGTATCTCCTAGACACGAAGAAAAATAAGTAATAGAAGGTACAATGTGGTAAGTTGTAGAGAAAAAAAGTGGTAAAATTTTCAAGATATGTCTGAACTTGGTTACCCTTGCTTGAAATCTATCATCAAATATGGAGAAATGTAATTGTTGAGAGATGGTCTCAAATTCATCCTTTAGCTCCTTGTGGCATAAACAACAAACAACAACAATTAGTCGGATATATCCATGTAGAAACTAATCTACCAATGGCTTAATTCCTTTGCTTGATCCAATGATCCTCACCCTATGATCAAGGCAATGGATTCCAAACACTTAAAACGACTTGGATGCACATGAGAGACATTGAGGAGAAACTATGACTTGGGCATTCTCATCTTGGTGTCACATAAGGAAATGGAAAAACTAATTTGTTGATGATTTGAGAGCTAAGTTATTGGGGTATTTGTACTAGGGAGTTGGGGACGTGTACCGTATCGAGGATGCATATCGCCATACCTAGTACGAAAACGAGTACTTCTAGGCATACCTGCGAAGTGCTTTGTACAACCCAAAAGTACCCAAGACTTCTTAACTACCAAACAGAGATGCGTACGTCGAAAAAGGACAAGTACCCCTATTTCGGATACTTCGTGGGTACTTCCGGGCAAGAATTGGACTTCCACAGACTTTAAATTTGATTTTTTTTTAAATTTTGAAGTGAGGAGAGGGTAGGGGGATGGTTGGGCTATCTCCCAAATACCTAAACCCATGATTAAATCTCATTAGGAGCTCAACCCCATTCATTGTAATTTTCGATCCATATTTTCTAAGGGCCATTGATTGTAGTGGTCAAGAAAAGTAAGCCGTGTTCTTGAAAGGCCAATTATGTGATGCCATTGCGGAGGTGGGGCGAACCAATGTTGTTCAAGTTGTAATTGATGCAACTCCATTTTCCAAAGCAATTGGGATGATGGTATAAAAGGAGTACAAGTATGCTTTTTTTCTAATTCTTAGTACTTATCCATAAATCACTGCAGAAATCTATTTTTTATTTTATTTTTGATTTCTTGATGTACCATAGGCAAATTTTCCGGATACCATGCACAATGCATTCTTTCAATAATGCATTGAAAGAAATTGGTGAACTTGAATGGGTTCGACTATTAATTGAGAATGGCCGTAAAATTCAAATGTTCTTATGCAACAACCACCAATCATAAGCCATTTACCGCAAGCATGCTAAAGTGGAGCTTCTTAAGCCGATTGATATCAGATTAGATTTTGCTTAGGCGGCTTGTGGATATGAAGGGTGCTTTAGATGCCACAATTTTCCGTGATATGTGACAGTGGTGGAAGCAATCTACCTTAGATGCAACTGTGGAGATGAAGCGGTTGATATTGGATGAATAATTTTGGGCTGATGTAAAATTTATTGTGGAATTTGTAGAGCCTATATGTGATATGCATTGCTATGTAGACACAAACGGTCCATGTTTAGTTGAGATTTATGAGAACATGGACTCTATGTGTGAGAGTATCAAATCTATCACGAACAAGAAAGATCCTAGTTTATGGCCATAGTTGCAATCATACATGGTTGACTAATGGACTAAACCCATACCACTCAGTTGGTCATGTCAACTCCTTGATTAATGGCACATGCTTTAACATGGACATGATAAAAATGGCTGCTCCACCTTGACATTGTTAATGCATAGTATGGAAAGTTGCAACGCTAAGGAAAATGTAGTTCAAGGTCGATCCAAAATAAAGCCAATAATCTTCACTACTAGAGCAAACATCTAAAATTAGTGGACATATTCTTGTTCCCATGGCCTTTCTAAGTAACACTCCTTACATTCCAACATGTAACTTGAAGAAATTTGATAAACAATCACAAAATCTTTTTTTGGACTTTTATAAAACACTTGACTGTAATTCTGATTTATAACTTTCTGAACTAAAAAATTCATAAGATGAATTTATCTGAAAGTTTAATTATAAATACCAATGCACTCAACTTCAATTTGAAGATAAATGTGACAACACATAAATTTAGGGCCAAGCCCAGGGAAAACTCTCACCAGAGGAAACTCCTTGAGAGAGATTATTTCTCTTAAAGAAGAGCAAGATTGAAACTTCTTTTACAACTCAAAGAGTTTCACTGATTTCCATCTAAACACATTCAGAAATGCAAATGCAACTCATCTCTGCCTCTGTTAACCTTTCTTAGGATTCATGCCAACAGAGAATGAATGCAAAAATTGCCCACACATGCCAGGAAAACAATAGTCTGATTTTTCTGGGAATTTCTGTTAACAAAACTGACTGACAGCGTACGACCTGTCAGAAATAACAACAAATTTTACCTCGAAAAATGTGCCAAGAGTCAAGTATGAACTGGTATGGATTTATGTAGAAAGAGTCCTCCAGTCCGCCTCGGGAAATGCACCAATTCTGTCTTGAAATCTGTGTTCCCTTGCTGTAGAAAATTTTGCTGTATGGTTTGTCTTGGGAACTGTGCAATCTGAATATCTTGGAAACTGTGCTCTTCCTTCTCTCCATAAATATGATCTCTCTCTTCTCTCTCTTCTTTTTCCTTGGTATGATGTCTCTCTCTTTTCCCTATATATTCTTTTATACTTTATCTCACCCAAACTAACCCTAACTAACTCAACTGACTTAATCAAAGGATGAGATTAGCTTTATCTGAGGGCTCTCATTTAATGCACATATTCAGTTTAATATATTAAATACATTAAATGCACTTCTTTTGGGTCCCACAACTTAAAGTCACTTTAAGTTTATAAAGTACAAAAGTCACTTTAATAATATAAAAAACTTTACATTAAACAAAGGTTCTCTAGGAAAAATACAACTTATGTCCCCCCATGTGACATCAAAATCATGGGGAAGGACCAACTGAGTTATAAAAACTAACACTCATTGAGAATCTTTTATAACGTCTTGGTAGGAATTATTGGAGACAATGCTTTTCTTCTCAAGTGGTCTAGGGTATTGGTCTTTTGGACTTTTTTGTTTTTATTTTGATTTCAATGTGTCTTGTCCATCCAACAACCGA
Organism: Pseudotsuga menziesii; assembly: GCA_001517045.1. Classification (NCBI taxonomy): domain Eukaryota; kingdom Viridiplantae; phylum Streptophyta; class Pinopsida; order Pinales; family Pinaceae; genus Pseudotsuga; species Pseudotsuga menziesii. The sequence continues at coordinate 1,063,348 of LPNX010712623.1, read as the reverse complement.
GGTAGTGATCAGGTTCTTAAGCAACACCCACCGATACCCACAGACAAAGAAGGGTAACTTGAGTAGAGCATGTAGGTGCCTTGCTCGTAGTTTAAATGTTGGCTTATAGGTGGTAGGCCTAGAACTACCCATACAATTTATCTGCCCAAAGCGCCCATTGTTTCAAAACTTAGACTCAACCTTTGAATTGGTTGAGGGTCAACTTGGACTCAACTCTAATTTGTGCCGATTTAAGTTTTATGATCAATTAATTGAAGAATGCATAAAATATTAAAATTTTAATTAGAAAAGTATTTTAAGGATTCATAACTATGATTCCAAACCATTAAAGACAAACTATGCAATGGTTGCTCATGTATATACTATAAACCATGTAAGAGTGAATATATAATATATCAAAAGAGTACCTGTTATCACATATACTTTGCACTTGGGCTACCGTGATGAAGCATACATATTGATCTCTTTATTTTTCTGAGCTATTTATTCACATGGGGTTTTAGCATGGATCAGTATAGCCTCATCCATTTCAGAGCCTTGTTTAGCAGTATTTCCTTCCCAAGGCTGAGATTTCCTTGACCATTGAGAGGATTTCAGTGGTGACCTATTTCATTGGGGCAGAGTAGCAGATTAGATGTGGTACACAGTTACTGAGGGGCTTATCAGATGGAGACATGTATATGGTCCCTTGGTTTGTTTTTGCTATGTGATATATATTAAACACCTAGGCTTGTTTTGTTAGGATGATCGTGGTGACCTATGCTTATGTTATATACTAATGCTTAAAACTTGTGTTGAGATTGATAAAAGAATCAAATGTTGAAGACTATTGCTTATGCCATGCTTAACACAAATGTTAAACTTTAAATGCTATGTTGGTTCCATGTATCATTTGCATCTGTCCATCCAGTTCATCCATTGTTTGAATTTTATCCCATAACTTAGATTGACCAAGATTTGTGAGATTGAAGATCTTGATTCTTTTCCCCATTTTGACCCCTATGCATGATATATTCCATGTTTTCTGTGTCTTTGGCTATGAAGTATGTGGCTTGGCCAGTGTGGTTGGGTTCATCGGGTAGTTGTCTTTCAGTCCTCAAAACAAGTACTCCTCCCAACAGTGTTGCTAAACACTAAAGCATCGAAACGCATAAACGTTATATTTAAATGATGTAGAGTATGAATTTGAAAAAGGTAGTCAGTGGCCAAAGGGTTGAGCACTCATTCTTTGTATAATGTAAGGCTCATTTTCCCTCCACAGGGGAAATAAGGTAAGGCAAACCCGTCAGGGCTATGGATGGTCGCTGGCAACAGGGATAGGCCTTAGTCATTTACTGAAGCCCAGAAGCCTTTTCAAGGCACCTGCTTTTGTAGGTTGGCTACTATCTTATGTGAAATGAAAGTTATTGAAAAAGGTCAATGGTCAAAGGATGAGCACTCATTTGCCCCTACAGGGCAACATGGTGAGACTAACTTGCAAAGGTTGTGTCTTTGTCAGTACTGGAGTCTAGAAGGCTTTCCAAGGCACCTGCCTTTGAAGGTTGTCTAGTGTTCCAAATAAATGAAAAAGAAACTTGCTAGAGTCTGAAGGAAACAAACTTTATCCATGTGTGAGACACTGCCATCCCCTGTTACTATCTGTCATGCATATTTCATTTTGGTTGAGTGTTTTGGTTATCATTCAGAGAGATTGCATGGTCAAAGTCAGTTATAAGTCATTCCCCTTTACCTTAGCCTTGTTTCTCATCTTCACCTAGCACTAGCAAACTGTTTAAACTTTGTAAGCATGGCATACAAAAGAGTCTTCCAGAGGTTTGAATGATCCTTCAAAGGCACATGTATATCTTACATATTATTATTATTATTGTCACCATGATTCTAAATAACATGACTAAAGTTGGGTTTTAATTTATACCATTGGAGCATTTCTTACCTTGGATAAATGCAGGTTTATCTTGGTTTAGCATCTCACCTATGGTTTGGGTACTTTGACTTGGTCAACCCAGATGATTAAGTCAAACATGGTTTCCAAGGCAGTGACTCAAAAAACAACACTGCTTATATTTGCTCCAGACATGCCCAGGTCCAATACCGCAGTTTCAGTTTTCAGAGTTTGGCCTTGGATTGCAAATTCAATGATTATGATCACTTTATTATTGGCCAAATCATATTATTATTATAGTGATTTTGGCTCTCCTAGAGCATTGCAGTGTTCTAATAGGTATGAGTAGTCACTTATACCATACTTCTATGTCTCTAGATCCTCCAATACAGTCAGTTTGCCCCAGTTCTCAGCTGAAATGAAGATATATTGATTTTTATGATCTTTAGAGGTTGTGCCACCAAAAAATGAACTAGGAAGTCACTGAAAAAATCGATTTGGCTAGGGAAGTCAAGGAAATGGCATGGAATTCACTCAATTGATGTATTATAGCTCCTCGAACACTTCTTCATCAGTTTCAGTCAGCATTTAGTCTAACATTATTTTATTTTGGCTTAGCCAGTGAGGATGTTCCCCAAGAGGAGGCCCTCAACTTGGTCACTTGATGTATTTTACTATTATATCGTATGATGTGAGATTGTAATGGGTCTTAGGGTGAATTAAGCCCCTACTGACCCCCTTTTGATGTATTATCATGACCATATCTTATGTTATGTCATATTTTGACCTAGACAAGGTATTTTTGGGCAAAAGTGTGCCCCCCCTTGTTTTAGTGAATGTGATCCATGTAAAGTTGATCTCCACCGTTGATGATGTTATAATCTCAACCATTGGATGCAAAAGTGAGTTAGGGTTTATGTCTCTCAAAAGCTAAATAAAGACTAGACCTCCCCCCATTGTAAAACATGAGCTTTGGCATTGGAACTTTTTGAATAAAGAGATTATTATGGGATTCAACACTTGTCTCTTGATAGATAGATGATTGTGATGATGATTGGCATTGTTTTTTTTCTACACTGAGATAAATTTGACATAGGTTTTGTCCCTTTTTCTTGTACCCGTTAATTTGTATGTTGAAGGAGGCGAATTTGAAGGAGGCACGTTGGTGGGGAGACTCACTTTGTTGCCGTAACTCATTTTGGTTTATCAGGGAGTGCTTGCTTCTTCACGATTTTTCATTGTTGTACTTTCTTTATCTTGGAAATCTCGTTTATTTGTCGTACTAAATGATTTCTTTGGTGTGGCAGGTAGAAGGGGGTGCTAGGGTCATTGAGTAGAATTTTAACTCATCAAAATCTTGCTCGAAACTCACATGAACAGAAAGAGGATATTCTTCATCATCTAGGAGCTTATCTACAAGATTCAGGTACGTCTCTCAGGTTAGTTCTTTGCATTTTGATTTTTCATGCATTGCACGCCCATATTTTTACTAAAAACCACTATCAAGAAGTAGGGAAAATTACCTGACCAATTTGCACTTGGAATCTGCAAATTTAGCGATCTAGGTTTTGTGCGCCATCTCGAAAAAACCCTTCTCCCTCCTAGGCATCAGCATTGGACTCCATTTGCCCACGTCTAGGCACTGATCCTTAGGGAGATAGTGCCCCTCTTTAATCTGGCAGCCAATTCCCTGTGTTTCTTTTTTTCGTTTTTTGCTTGGATTTTGTCATACTGTTAAATCTTCCATCCAAGTAAGTGTGTTCAAATCCTTAATTCTTCCATTTTTTTGCTTAAATCCCCCTGGGTTCCTGGGTTGATCCATTGAACAAACACACTAATCCTAGATTCGATCGATAATTCCATAAGTCATTGTTTTATTCAGCTTGAGTAGCATTACCAATATCGTAAACAACCTATACTCAAGCATTCCTTAATTTGTGGTTTATCCCTTAAATCTAGGGTTTCAAGCACTCACCTTACGTATTCTCCTTTAGGGTTTGATCATGTGATTTGCTTTAAGTCTGTCCTTTCAGGACAGGTCAGGGTCTCCCCCTTTGTCAGTTGGGATTCAATGGCATAAAAAAGCAAAGGAAATCCTAACCGACGTGACAACCATCCATCTTTCGGGGGTTGGGGTGTTCTTAGATCACGACTTTGGTTGCTTGTCCCCTCTGCCATCTTGTATAGGATGACTCTACGAGGCAACTACAAGATTCGTGATATCAATACGGTGTGCAATATATATCTAAAACAAAATACATATTCAACAAGGCTCTAAATGGATTCTAGAGTCCAAAAAACAACATGCTACAAGCTACTGGCTTATTAGATATTAGTGGTTAATGGTTAAGATGATCAAACTCAACACCATTGTTGGAAGTAGAATCCTTGGCCATTAGCTACAAGACCATTCTTTGGCTCAGATACCTAGAAATCATCGAATTGCTCAGGGACATCTACTGCTGCACGACTAGTACTTGTTGTGCTTGGTGCCACTCCTACTCCTACTTGTGGTTTCGAATCCAAATCAATCTACTGTAAGTCATCATTTGCATCAGTATCGTAATTAGGATCACTCTTTGATAGGTGAGTCTCTATCCGTTTTGAAGTTGGATTAATATCAACCAACACAATGGGATCTGTATCAGGTCTTTTGTTAAGTAACTAGTTGTGCCTTAGCCCAAGGTTTTATTGCATGAAGACAATATTGTTAAGCTATTTTTGTTCCAAACAATTCCTCTTCTTTGTGTGAATTGCTCAAAGACAGATCAATTACACACACTTGGAAGCACAACAAGCTTGACATAGGACTCAAGTTGCAAGATTTACAACTAGGGAAATTGGCTTCTAATTGAGTCCCACCAATGTGTTGCAAAGACAAGGCTTGTTTATCAAATTAGATTGTGACTTTGGCTAAAAATTCAAGTGTTTAAAGTTTAAAGTTTTAAACAACTAAACTTAAAAAAATTTGGAGTTGTTTACTTGGTTGGTTTACATCTCTTGCAATATTTTCTAGGTTTTTGCCAAAGGTACTTTGGTTCTAGTGAAATCTCTGATCATTCGATGTGTTTCCCGTAGCTCACTCTCATCAAGGACCATGCTCTCGGCACTTGTACAATCCATCTTTGACTCCCCTACTTTGATTTGCTCCTAATTAAGGTTTATAACGATACCTTAGGTTCAGGAAATACGTAGCTACATGTATTGGGTGATGGAGTTGATTGTTACATTTGTTATCAATGATCTCCTAGATAGGTCCATACTTAGCTGCTCTATCATTATATGTTGTCTTCATCTGCTACTTTGCCTAATCCATGGTCTCATAAATGTAACTAACCCACGGACAATTTTTCCCCATCCACTCGCTCCACAACACCTTAACATGGGTTTTGATTATTTTCATAGCCTTTGTTGTTTTTTCTAAAATGAGTTCTTTAAAACTTCATTTTTGGTGTCTTTTCCATCTTGTTTGCAGGCCAATTAAGATCGATTCCATTCATCACTCAAAAATATCTTTTTCGAGTTTTGTGCTTGGGAACAAACAAATTACAACACAAGGAAGTTTGTAGCGAATCTTGTGATGGTAGGGTTAACAAGTTTCTTTCTCTTGGTGTTTTTTGCCATTAGTTTCAATACCCATGAGTGGTTATAGACATATTTTGCAATTCTCATTGCATGTTCTACAATATTCTTGATCCAATCTCGTTTGTTTATATCCTCAAGTACAAGATCTATGCAATGTGCAATACATGGGGTGTTGAGTTGGATGGAACATAGGTTGTCATTGGTGACACCCATTAATGACAAAGGTAGGACACAGGATTGATGAAATGACATGAAGGACATGATAGTTTGGCAAGAGGGACCAAATGACCCATCCTGTGGTCATTTGTGGGTTAATGGGCTCATTGAACCCTTGAATATTGTGATAATGAAAAAGACTCTGAAAGTCTTGCATATGGCAGCCTGTCAATGATTATAAACAATCTGGTTGAGGTAAAACGGTCATTGGTGTATGGACTTGATACAAGTTAAAACAAGAGTTTAAAGCCCAAGTATTTTAAAGACAAACCCAAATTAAAATATGAACAAATCGAAATACATCCAAGTATTGAAGTCAGCCTCAATCAAATGCATGAACACGATAATAAATACTACTTGACAGGTCAGCTCCATCATCAGTATTTTTGTTATTCATTGGATATAAATACAAAAAAAAGGGTTTGAAGAGGGAGGAAGGAGATGAGTAGTTAGGAAGGCAGCAGGTGTTAGGAAGAAGCAACAGCTGTGTAGGAGGAGCAGCAACAGGCTCGTGGGAGAAGGAGCAGACGTGAAGAAGCAACAACAGGCTTGTGGGAGAAGGAGCAGACTTGAAGGAGCAACAACAGGCTTGTTGGAGAAGGAGCAGACGTGAAGGAGCAACAAGAGGCTCATGGGAGATGGAGCAGACGTGAAGGAGCAGCAACAGGTGCAAGGAAGTAACAACAAAAGGAAAGAAGCAACATGTGCAAGGAAGCAACTTCAGATACGTGAATAAATCGAGAACAAACTCAGGTGCTGGTGCAGTCAATCCAGGATAGACCCAGGTGCTCTAAGTGTTGGTACAGTGAATTGAGGGCAGAAACAAATAGCTTGTATCTGGGTATTTTTCAGTCTGTAAGATTCAGTTTGGAGATTGGTGTCTGAACACTTATTAAAGTGGTGAGTTTGAATCAATCTGGGAGTATAAATCTCAACTTTGAAGAGTGATAACAGACTTCATTAAGCATCGAAGCTTTGAGAAGGTGGAGTGGAGCAAAGGATCATTAAACACTTTTGGGTTGCAGCCTAACCCATAAGTCTCAGTTGGTGCTGCTAGTTTATCAGAGGTTGAAGCCTCATAAACACCTGTTGTAGCTGGTGTATGAAATCTGTGTTGATGCACAGTTGTTGATTTGAAATTTATCAATATAAATATATATATCCTGATTTGAAGATTTTACGTCAAGTTGCTGAATATTTTTGAAGAGTTAAGTTTGTATATTTGATTTTTGAAAAGAAAGAGAAACACTGATTCACCCCCCCCTTCTCAGTGTGCCATTGTGTTTAACATGGGGTTGATTATATTGTTTTGTAATATCTCTCTGACATCTTACTAGCAAGAAATAGTTAGAAACTTGATTTGTGATGATCTAAACAACATTTGCCACTTCCACTACCATAACAATATCATCGAAAAGATGAAATAACAAGTTTGCATGTTTCACCTTGTCAAATGCATGAACTAATTTAAAAAACAAGGTTCCTTATGGGAAAGAGAAGGAACTTTATTATAGTACAATTGCATCCATCAATCCATCTATCTGACATGATGGTACATTCCATCTTGACCCATGAGTCATTAAGCCCCTTCAGGTATTCATCTATGGACATCTTCTTTGTGCAAAAGAGATGCCCTTAGCCTTTAGGTCATGCATACTAGGGTCTTTGAACCCCTGTCGACAACAATAATGGAATCCCACAAAGGTTGGTAACGACATTTAAGGGGATATTTGCATCATACCGCTATCTAGCTATGTATTCAATAACAACTTCTTTGTGTTGCTTCTTCCAATGATTATCTAAGTTGGGTTGAGCTTGACTTGGTTGAGAGGCCTTGACATTGGGAGATGTGGGGGAAGGTGTAGTAAAATAACTTTGAACGTTCTTTTCCTTTTAGGGTGGTTTTCATGAGGTTGAGGAACATAACAAAAGGTGTCCCTAACAGTGCTAGAAGGCATAGAAGAACAGCCTTCAAAAATCAAAACTAGGATTTGCTTGGGATCTAGATGGCTAGTTGCCTCTTTCTCCCTGTTTCAGTATTTCTTTCTACCTAGCCTTTTCTTCTTCAAATGTATCAAGCTGATTTTGCAATTCTAATATGATGTTTGCAGTCTGTTTTGCAGCTGCTTTACATGGGCCCCCCTTCCAGCTGATTGTCCTCTTCTACCAGACAAGTGTTGTTTCAACCTATGAATGCCCCCCTCCCCATTTTATGTACCTGCAAAATTTGCAATACATCTGATTATCAGCAGCATCAACATGGGCCAATCTAGTGTCTTTGACTCTTGGGGCCACGGTAAATGCAAAAAAAATTGCAAATGCAAACCCTATCTTAATCTTTTTTTTCAACAAAAGACAAAGATTTTAGGTCTACAATTTTATGAGAGAAAAAAAGAGGGGCAGATTTAAAATACATTGGAATGAGATCAATGGACACAAGAATTTGGTCAACAACTCCTCCAAGCTTGAAGATGGGTTGTAGCCTCCTAACTTAGATGTCAAACCCACTGCAAACAACCCACAAATATTTTCAAACAAGCTTCAAGCTTAGTCTAAAACATAGTCTTCATCGCTGCTCTAGAATCCAAATGCTCACAATTGCTCAATGAGAGAGGTGTGAGGCAAATAGAAGGGGTGTTATTTTTATAAGTTGCTTTTAAGGTTTAGGGACTTAGAAGTTAGGTTTGATGTAATTTTTTTAAATTGACTTTTCCCTCACATTGTGTGTTGTGGGCCAGCACAGAATGACTTGGCCATGTAGGTATGGACACTATTGAGTTGGATTGGTTTGGTACTGAATTATTCAAGTCATACATCGACTCGGCTGATTCGGTACTGAATTGGTTCATGTACTTTTTAAGATGGCTGTGTTTGTATGATTTGGGGCCAACTCGGTCTAGTCCAATCATGACTTTATTGCTTGAAAAAACACTAATGGTGCCCTTACCTTTTGCTTACCATTTGAATCCACTCACCACCTTCACTAGAGGTTGATCCCTTTTGGTTTTGTAAAGGTAGGGTAATAGTTGAGTGGGTATCAGGGGAGTCGACCTTGGTTATTAGGGGAAACGCCTAATCCCGTGGTCAGGGCTTTGACAATGGAAACAAGGTTTTGACAAATTGATAGTGGATAGTTTTGTGAATAACCTCAGCGTTATCTTTGATTAACCTTAGGGTTATGTTTGATAAAAATATGCTTAGGAAGGTGTTATGCTGCACCTGTACCCAGCGCACCTTTAGGTGTACCCTAGGGAGAGGGCCAATTTTTTTGACCAAGAGGGGTGTTATCGAGCAATGGTGGTCATGGATGGGCCCTTTGGTCATCCTTTAGGGGTACTATGGCTTAATGGCATTGCTGAATGCCCTTTATTGGGGTTTGTAACCTCGGGGTTGGTGTCTGGTGCCCCACAGGGTTGACAATTGGGTCAGATGGCTCCATATACTGTTTAGAAGCTCTGGTGGCCTCTGCTTCAGCTACGAGACATTCGTCTTCATTTACAGCCACTTTGGACACCCTCCTGGCCCTTCGGCCAGTGGACACCTGCTCTCCCTGGCCTTATCTCCTCAGAGGAAGACATCCTCCATGCTTGGCTGTTTTAATGCTTTGAGGAGGGTGTTGAGGGATTTTACAACATTCTAGGGGTTAGATGGGGTTTAACGCCCTCCTCCAGCTCACTCCAGCCTTTCGTTCGGAGTGATTCGCTTATTTGAGCATGTTTTGGTGCCTAGGGATACAAATACCTCAGGTAGCCTACCTTAAGCCTACCTTAGGCTATATTTTATTATTATTGTCTTTTAATTTTTAGTTGACATTTTATAATTTTAAATTGACTTATTTTAAGGCATGTAGGCCTGGATGTTTTGTAAAAAGTGAGTGTGAGATAATATAAAAGATCTCCTTACTTTCATTTTAAAGACATAACTGATGGGATAATACACTATCCATCTATTTTACCCTTCTCTGGTGCTCTTTGAAGGGAGGCACATCTCTAGAGGAAGATATTTTTTGGGTTTAATAACGAGGCTTGGTATTTCTATTGGTTTGATGCTCTTCATTAAGGTGATGTTGGATTTGTTTACTTAATACATGCACAAGGGGCTATCTAGGATTACATCTTGATTGCTCTTTGCTATTGGTCGATGAATGATGTTAGGTTAGGGACTAAATGGTAACCATTAGAGTTGCATTTTGTAACTGTCTAGGTCTTCTTCAACCTTTAGGCACCTCTAGGGATAGATCCGTAGAACTCTAGGAGTAGTGGTAAACCTAGGTTAGTATCCTCTAGGGTTTGCTAGTCTCTTCTTAGATGCCCTAGGTTAGGGTAAGGTAGAGCTAGGGCAGTCCCTTAGGTTTCACCTTCTTCATTCCCTCGAAACCTAGTTTAGAGTTAGTTAAGTTAGTCCCTTAGGTTAGTTTTAAGATTAGTTTAGGTGTTAGCGTAGAACAATGTTAGGGTTAGGTCTAAACAGTTCTCTCTTCACCTTCGCTGCCTTAGCATATTTCCCAAACTCCCTTCCCTAACCTCGCTGGTCTCTCCTATGACGTAGCAGCTTCACTGCTCCTTCACCACTCCCATAAAGGCCTTCCCATACCTCGCGCTGCTCTGAAACTATCCTAAAACTACTCTCGGAAGCCTAATACTCATAGTCTAACCCTCGTTGCTCCTCTTTAAACCCTCGTAGCTCCCTTTCTTTCTCCTAGCACCCTCATTGCTACCCCTCAAACCTTCACTGCTCCCACGCAGTCCTCCTTTCTATCTTCGCTTCTCCCACTCAGTCCTCCTTTCTACCTTCACTGCTCCTTAACCAAGCCTGTCTAACCCTCGCTGGTTCCATTCCATCCCTCTTTCCTCCTCGCTTCATTTTTACAGGTTCCCTCTCCACCTCGGGCCTGCCCTAAAGGCAACCCTAGGCCCCCTAAAACTCTCGGGTAGTCCCTCTTCCCTTTTCCTAACCTTGCAGCCTGCTCCATTCCTCCCCTTTTTCTTGGCTTGCTCACAATCTTCTCCATTCAAGCCTGCCTTTTTTTCTTAAGGGTACCTGAGTCCAAGGTCACTTTGTGGCAGTCCTTTCTTACCCTGTGGGGTTTCCCTTTACAGTGGCAACCCTCCAACACCTTATCCTTGCACCAACACCTGCACACATGGTAGTTGACAACTTAGAAATGTAACTCTTATTTATGATAAACTCTTATGTTGTTAGCTAGTAAGGAATGTTTGTAACTATAAATGCTGTCATGACATACTATTGTACCTAATCACACACACAGTTTGCAACATAGTTCAAAATTAATGCATATTGCTTGGTGAATACTAGGTTACATATATATTTATTTGTGAACGTCCTGACTACTCCTGCCTTGAGTTGATATTAAACGTCATGTGAAAATGATGCTATACTAAATATTTACTGCTGGTGCATACTGTATCTTTGTAATTTCAGACCTCGTAGTGGTTACTTCAACGCATGTATTGGGTATTTCATGAATATAGACACATAACTGATATATTGTTGTATGTTGCTATAAGTACTTGAGCTAATGACTGACACATACATGCTGTACTAACTAGCAAGATTATTAATCTATGCTTCTTTGTAATATCCCAAACTGATATTTTCCTGTTTATGTGTATACTGTAGATGACTAATAGACTTACTCCTTAATCAAATAGGAAAGCAAACCCCGAACTTTGCATGCATGCAAATATGTGCCCTAGAAAAATACTAAGATGCTATAAAATAGGAGAAATCAATGCATGTACATACTAGTATATAGATCAGCTGATGGTGAAGAGATTGGTCCCAACATGCAAGGATTCTGCCGGAGGAATAAGGAGTCCTCCACAGGTGAATGCGCCCTCTTCTCAAACTATATAAGCTCCAGAATAATAAGCTGCTACTGGAAGCACGAATGATGTGCACTAGGGTTATAATATCCCTCTGATGATGATGGAAGCAGCATGCGGAAGTTTTGAACCCTGTAGGTAGGAAAACGAATTGTTTTGTCTCTAATCACGGTGACACAGTGTGATGGTGGAACCCTCTGGCTGAATGAATAATCAACCTCCTGAAATAACTGCTGAATGCAACCTAATGATGAACTAGTGCTGAACCTGGATGATCCAACCTGATGATGAACTAGGGCAGATAAATTTTGCTGCCGAAATACACCAATTAGCTGAGCATGCGCTCAACCCCAACTTAGCTCGCTGAGCTCTCCAATTCGACTCCACAAATCAATTATCACATAAGTTACCTCTCCATTCACTTTATCTTTCTTTTATAACTCTCAACTGCGAAAACTTTAACTTTTGACCTAATTAGGTCACTTATCTTCTAATTTGCAGTTGACTTGCATGCATGCGCATGGAGACTTAATCGGGTGCATGCATCATTAAATAATGCCCGGATGTCATGCATGCAGGTGGCCTTTAGCTCTAGTGGCCCTCTTCGACCCAATGGTGATATAATATTGATGCCCTAGATCTTATATATATGGCATCAGTCTTCGGCTGATTCCTTGACTGTCAGTACCTGCTCGAACCTATAGGAATCACATAGGTTAGTGGGTTGGTCCTCAATGCCTAAGCAGAAGAGGACATTACAGTCCTCCCCGCTTGAATTTGCTTGTCCTCAAGCAACTGTAAAGCTGGGTGCTGTAATACCTGTTCTGCCTCCCAAGTAGCCTCCTCTATAGGTAGATCTTTCCACTGAACCAGGTAATCTCTGATGATTCTGTTCCTCAGTTTCCGCTCGCACCTCTAGGATGCGCTCTAGAACCAGAACCAATTGCCCCTCATCATCAAGGGGAGGCAACTCGGAAGATGTAACAATCTGTTGACCAACCACCTTCTTGAGATTGGAGACATGAAATGCGTTGTGAATCTTGCTCTCTGGGGGTAGTTCTAGCTCATATGCTACCTCTCCGACCTTTCGAATTATCTTGTATGGACCATAGAAACGAGGTTGGAGTTTTTCTGCTCCTTTCTTTTTAAGAGATGACTGTCAATAAGGCTGGAGGCGTAAATAAACGAAGTCTCCCACCTCAAAACTGCCCTCAACTCTGTGCCTGTCTGCATATATCTTCTGTTGATTCTAAGCAGCCTGTATGTTCTCCCTGAGTATCTTGAGGATATCTTGACCCTCCTGAATCCACTCCTTGGCCTTGGGGTCCCCGGTATCGCCAAATATCCGGTCTGCAAAAGTGGAAGCATCATACCCATAAAGGGCTCAAAAAGGCGTCATCCTAATGGTCATATGGTAGGTGGTGTTGTAACAATGTTTGCCCAAGTGTAACCATTTGATCCATGTCCTCTGTTGACCTGATATGTAATTTCTCAAGTATCCCTCAATCCATTTATTAACAATCTCTGTCTGCCCGTCACTCTGCGGATGATAACTTGTGCTCATGGCTAACTCGGTCCCCACTAACTGGAAAAGCTCTTGCCAAAAGGCTCCTGTGAATTTGCTGTCCATGTCACTGACAATGGTCTTGGGTAACCCATGGAGTCTGAATACCTCTTTGAAAAATAGTTCTGCTACCTGTGCTGCTGAATAATCTAATGATATGGCAAAGAAGTGAGCAAACTTAGTCAATCTGTCCACTACTACGTACAAGCAGTCTTTGCCTTGGACCTTGGGCATCCTAGTAATGAAGTCCATAGAAATGCTCTCCCATTTCTGCTCGGGAATCGGCAAGGGATCTAATAAACCAGCCGGGTGGATGTGCTCTATTTTGTTTTGTTGGCACAAGCTGCACTCCCTCACACGTTGTATCACATCTTTCTTGAGGCCCTTCCATGAGAACCTTTCTCTAATCTGTCTGTAGGTCTTGAGAAACCCTTGATGCCTTGCTAATGGTGAATCGTGCGATGCCTGTAAGATTTTCTTCTTGAGGGGAAACTCTGGAACGAAGAAGATTCTGTTTTTGTAGTATATGATATCATCAATGACCCTGTACCTATCATCCTAAATCTGTCCATCCAATAGCTCGCAAGCAAACTTATCTTTGGAGTACTCAACCAAAAGATGAGACCTCCAATTTGATGAGATGCTCATAAGGGAAAAAGTAGCTGGTCATCTAGAAAGTGTATCGGCCACTATATTGCTCTTCCCTTTTACGTACTCAATCTCAAAGTCATAAGCCTGAATTTTACTTACCCATTTCTATTGTCTCTCGTTTAGCTCTTTTTGCTCTAGGAAGTATTTCAGGTTGTTGTGATCTGTCTTAACCTTGAACCTGGCACCTACTAAGTACTGCCTGAACTTGGTTAGTGCATGGAGGATAGCTAACATCTCTTTGTCATATATCGAATAGCGGCACTCATAGTCTTTGAGCTTCCTGCTCTCAAATGCAATGGGGTGGTTGTTCTGCATCAAAACTGCCCCAATTCCCTCTCCTGAAGCATCACATTCTAACACAAAGGATTGAGAAAAGTCTGGTAAAGCTAATACTGGGCATGAACTCATTACCTCCTTCATTTTCTCGAATGTTTGTTGTGTTGTCTCTGACACTAAATGCTCCCTTCTTGGTAAGTTCTGTGAGGGGTGCGGTCATGTGTGAGATCTGCTAACATACCTCCTGTAGTAGGTGCAAAGGCCCAAAAAGCCCCTCAGTTCTGTCACATTTTTAGGTGTAGGCCAATCCAAAATTACCCGAATCTTCTCTAAGTGCACCTGGACCCCGTTGGCCCCTATCACATGTCCTAAGTACAACATCTCCTGCATGCCAAACTCACACTTGGACATTTTAGCATATGGTGACTGCTCCTGTAGAATACCAAGTACTTAATCAAGATATCTCAAATGTTCTTCCCATGTCCGACTATATATCAATATGTCGTTGAAGAATACCAGAATATATTTACACAACTGTGTCGTGAAGATATGGTTCATGCATGATTGGAAAGTAGCTGGTGCATTAGTGAGCCCAAATGGAATCACTAGAAACTCATAATGTCCGTAGTGGCAACGGAAAGCGGTCTTTGGAACATCCTGTTCCCTGACCCAAATCTGATGGTACACTGAGCGGAGATCAATTTTGGATAAGTACTTTGCCCCCTGTAGTTCATCCATTAACTCATCAATCCTAGGGATGGGATACCCGTTCTTTATGGTCTTCTTATTGAGTGCCCTGAATTCAATGCACATGTGTAAGGTTCCATCCTTTTTCTTCACTAGCACTACTGAAGATGCAAAGGGATTGGAGCTAGGTTTGATGCATCCCAGCTTGAGTAGTTCCTTGATTGTACTCTCGATCTCATCTTTATACCTCTTGGGATGTATGTAAGGAGTGGTGATAACTGCTTGGGTCCCCTCCTCTAACTCAATAATGTGCTCAAATCCCCTATCTGGAGGTCGACCTGTTGGAAGGTCTCTGAATACTACCTTGTGCTTCTGTAGTAAGGCCTCTATATCTGTTGGATGTTGTGTGGCCTCATCTGGTGGTTTCCTGAAGGTAACCATACACTCTGCAACCTACTCAATATCTCCCTGTTGGAGTACTGCCTCCATCTTGTGTGATGTCACTGCTGTGGGAGGATAGGTATTCATCCCTGTCAATACCACCTTATATCCTTCTACTCCTGTAAACTCCATCTCCATGGTCTGGTAATTTGTGGAATACTTCCCTATGGAATACAGCCACTGAACTCCTAGTACCACATTCATGTCAGGTACATCTACCACATAGAATGTCTCTATCACTGTATAATTCCCAAGCGTTACCTTTAATTTAGGAATCCTCTGACTACACTCCATGGTGTGACCTGTTGCTACTACCGAAAACCCATCAAAGCTCTCAGTCTGAATGTCTCTCTTTTTAACCCATACAGCATCAATGAAGTTGTGGGATGCCCCACCATCTATCAATACTCCCACTTTGTGGCCCTGTAAGGTACCTTTGATCCAATGAGTGTGGAATCGAGGAACCCTTGTCATGGTAGCAATGGTACCTCCTGAGGCCTGTCGCTCAGCAACTATCTCTGGTGTCTCTCCCTGCTCCTGATCCTGGTAATCCTCATCCTCCTCACTGTTGGAATAAGCCACTATGTAGTAGGCCTTTCCTTTTCCTGAACATCTGTGACCTGGTATCCATGGTTCCTGGCAAGTGAAACATAACTTTTTTCTTCTAAGGTCCTGTTGGGTATCATTGTCCATCCATTCTTTCTTGGGCCATGGTTTCCTTTCTTTATCTTTAATAGGAACATTGGTCCTGGGAGGAAACCTATTTTTGGGCACTGCATCTTGCAAGTCTCTAGTCCGTATGATGGCATCTGCTAGGGTGGTGGGCCTATAAGACTTGACCCATCCCCGTAAGGGTTCAGCGAGAGCCTCAGTGAACAACATAATCAACCTGCTCTCTAATATATCTGTGACCATGACTGCTATCCTCTGAAACTCAGAAATAAAAGCATCTGCACTCCCTATCTGCTTGAGTTGTGGCAGCTCCCTAAAGTGTACCTGTGGATCCTTTTGATCAAACCGCTCAATGAGCCTCTGTGTAAAATGTGTATGAGGTGATGGTGTTGTGACCCAGTGTCACTAACCCGTGGTACCACCACTCATGTGCTTCTCCGTCCAAATGCAAAGTAGCCAATTTAATGGCATCTGTCTCAATCATGGGGTTGAGCTGGAAGTATGTATCCAACTTCTACACCCAATTCCTAGCTGGGCCGCCTCAAGTGCCCTCAAAGGTAGTGATAGTCAGTTTCCCTACGGTGCGCTGTAACTCATAGTTCTGGGTGAATGGCCTATTGTAAGCTTTGGGTTTGTTCTTACGTTTAAAGTGGAAGAAGTCAATGAAGGTCATGGCTAAATGGAAGTCCTCTCCTAAAGCCCTATATTCTCTCAGATAGGCACTCATGGGTTCTTTTGGTTTTCCTTGTGCTAGAGGCACTGCAGCTAGACTATCTAAGAATTGAGGCATGGTAGGTCGGAAAGGCTTGTATATATGGGTATGGCTCTACATGTTGGTATGTAAGTGCTCCCTACTACTGCTGGTGGATACCCTATCACTGTTGGGAAATAAGGGACTGTGGGGTGGACCCATTCTTCTCAGTCATTTGCCTGAAGGTGCTCATCATTTCTTTTTGCCCAGTGGTGAGTTCTTTTATGGCTGATATGAGACTATTGAAAGCTATTTTATCATCATCGGCCATTGTTTCTTTGCCTTTTTCAAACTAATACTCTCCGTTCCCCAAATCTATGCCCTCTAACTCCTCCTCTGTCTCTATACCTCTGTCTCCTATGAGTAATGTTGTATGGGTCTCCTGGATTCATTTATAATTTTTGCAAGCCCACAGCTGGCAAGGAAAATAGCTCTGATACCACTGTAATATCCCAAAGTGATATTTTCCTGTTTATGTGTATACTGTAGATGACTAATAGACTTACTCCTTAATCAAATAGGAAAGCAAACCTCGAACTTTGCATGCATGCAGTTGCATGCAAATATGTGCCCTAGAAAAATATTGAGATGCTATAAAATAGGAGAAATCAATGCATGTACATACCAGTATATAGATCAGCTGATGGTGAAGAGACCAGTCCCAGCATGCAAGGATTCTGCCGGAGGAATAAGGAGATGCACCAAATCGTCCTCCACAAGTGAATGCCGCTCCTCTCAAACTATATAAGCTCCAGAATAATAAGTAAGCTGCTGCTGGAAGCCCAAATGATGTGCACTAGGGTTATAATATCCCTTTGATGATGATGGAAGCAACATGCGGAAGTTCTGAACCCTGTAGGTAGGAAAACGAATTGCTTTGTCTCTAATCATGGTGACACGGTGTGATGGTGAAACCCTCTGGCTGGATGAATAATCAACCTCCTGGAATAACTGCTGAATGTAACCTAATGATGAACTAGTGTTGAACCTAGATGATCCAACCTGATGATGAACTAGGGCAGATAGATTTCACTGCCGAAATACACTAGTTAGCTGAGCATGCACTCAACCCCAACTTAGCTCGCCGAGCTCTCCCACAAATCAATTATCACATAAGTGACTTCTTCATTCACTTTATCTTTCTTTTATAACTCTCAACTGCGAAAACCCTGACTTTTGACCTAATTAGGTCCCTTTATCTTCTAATTTGCAGTTGACTTGCATGCATGCGCATGGAGACTTAATCGGGTGCATGCATCATTAAATAATGCCCGGATATCATGTATGCAGGTGGCCTTTGGCTCTAGTGGCCCTCTTCGACCCAATGGTGATATAATATTGATGCCCTAGATCTTCTATATATGGTATCAGTCTTCGCCTGATTCCTTGACTATCAGTACCCACTCGAACCTATAGGAATCACATAGGTTAGCGGGTTGGTCCTCAATTCTTGCTTACAATCTTGTACTCATGTTTTTGGGACAATAATATAAAGTTGATCAATAATTGCACATGTATTTTGTAATTTCCATTGTGGAATAAGACTGATCTCTGGGCTGATATACTGTTGCTATAATTACTAGTGCACTCCATATACACCCATATTACAACTCATTTTCTAGACTTCATAAGGCATTGATCATCAACAATCCTCGAAAGAAGATATTTTTGTGTTTTAGTGTCTTTTCAGAGTCGTAATAGGGCTCTCCCCTAGGAGGCTTAGGCTTCCAAAGTAGTTGGGAGAAGTTGACTAAGGTGACAGTGGTCACTTCATCTTCACATGCTTACCGGTGGCTTGGACTGCCATTTCAACCTTTAACAACTAACAATACTTGGAGAAAGAAGATCAAATCTGGAATTTCAACAAATGAAGATTAAGAGAGCATAAGTACAACCTAATATAGTCTGCTACTCCTAGATCTTTATAAGCAGAGAATAGTAAATGAAATCAAACTAGAATCACTTACCCTATATGTTGACAACAATCTTATGGCCAAATAGATCACCACACAAGGCAAAGAAAAAAGCAACGATACAGTT
The DNA here is from genome assembly GCA_001517045.1 of Pseudotsuga menziesii. Taxonomy (NCBI): domain Eukaryota; kingdom Viridiplantae; phylum Streptophyta; class Pinopsida; order Pinales; family Pinaceae; genus Pseudotsuga; species Pseudotsuga menziesii. The sequence continues at coordinate 1,044,737 of LPNX010712623.1, read as the reverse complement.
ACCTCAAATGCAGTGACAATATTCATCCGCACACTAATGCAACACACCATGGACCTCCAAAGTCTTTCTATTAATCAGAAAAATAATTACAGTGAAAAACTTCATAGCTTGGGCAGAGCCTTCAGTCCTCTAACCATGAGAAAATGAGGAAAGGATGCTTGCTTAAATAACCAAATGAGAGAGGGGGAGGGGGGGTTGTCGAAATTCACGTGCTGATTGTGGATCTTTATTGGAGTTTGGTAGAACTCCTTCAATGTGAAAACACCACTTCTCTGAAATTGATGCGATATACTTTGGAGAGATCTCCATTCAACTGAAACATATACCAATTATACAAATGCGTCAACCCTTGAGGAAAGACGCATCCTTCAAAACAATCAAATCGTATCCATGTGAATCTTACTCCAATCAAGACGCTCCCCATGTGGAGTAACACGCCCCTACCTTGGTTTACTTTCCAACATGTGAAGACATGTTTGCCACATAAGTCATGGTGGGCACATCTTTTACATTGGATAAACTCGCCATACTAAAAAAAGATTTAAAACACATGATTTATTATATGGTTCATCTCTTAAAACAAGTCGCCTTCCATATGAGACAAAGCTGGCCACCTTATTTGACTTTTAAAACTTAGTTTGACATGTCCCAACATGAATTTTGACTTTGTCATTTTTTCGCATCTTTAGCATTTATTGACCACTTTGTAGCTCCTTTAGAGAAACAATGCCTTATGGGATGTTTTTAGCTGCCCGAATCACATGAAAAGTGGGTGTCAGGGTGAAAGGACGGTTTGAGTGTGAAAATGAGTCTAAACACGCCAAATTCTGCTTCCGGATCAAACTTTTATGCCTTTTGCAATTTTTTTAAATACACCATTAAAAATGAACTAATTTTGCGGAAAACAAATAATTTTCTCGGAATTGAACAAAAACCTAAGGGGGCCTAGCACATGTCCATACGACTCAATTCAAATGCCTAACATGTTTATAAACACTGACACAAAAGCTCTAATAACCTCGTAAGTCCTAACCATCAAGACGACTACCCCAACATTGGAGGTGTGAGAGGAAAACTAAGAAATTATTAGTCGTTTGTTCAACAACAAATAATTACTAAGGGAAAAAACACTCTACGCTACTCGTCTTGATTTCTAAGTCTAGGAAGCCGAGTCTTTTATAAAATTGACCATGCTAGCACATTTTTTACATTTTCCCCAAGGGTGTATGAACATGTGTTACAATTTTTTTTTACAATTTCCCAGAAAAAACCTGGTGGACTTCTGGACTCTAAAGAATGAACAAGTATACTTGTTCTACTTGGCGGCTCACTTGAAAAATCCACCAAGTACAACTTAGATGGTAACAATAACTTTGGTTGCAGTGAAGTTCTAGTGCAAGGAATTATAGGCAATGTGCCTATGTAGTGGTCTCAGCCTTAACCAGTTTGGGAGATTTGACAGTGAAACCATGACTCAGTTCTCCTTTTTCTTCTTTTTGCTACTACACACCATGTTACATCTGTTGGCATGAAGACTATGACTTGTAACCATAATAGTACATAGAAGGATTTGATGTATGGAAGTGCACTCACGATTCAACTATTGATTAAGCAAACTTCATTTTCTGTAGGTGTTAAGATAATCTTCTGGGATATGCGGCAACACTTTCTTCATGGTTTGTATAAAGGCAGTGTCTCTCAAGCTCGAGTGGAAACTGTCATTCGTGATCTTGATTCAGTAAGACAGTAGTATCTCTGAAGCCTCTAGTATAGTTCTCTTTGCTGTTTGAAAGCTGCTCATACACATGCCCACACTTTTTTGTTGATATTGGTAGAGATTAATTGCTGCGCGGAGTTATTTTATTGATAGCTTTTACATGACCTTTGATGTGGGCTCCACTGCAGGTACTTGGACTAATCTGTGATGTTATTGTGCATCCTCTTAGAGACAGAGTTGTGATAGCACTTCTTCAAGCCTCAATGGTTTGTAAATACATTTAATTTTGGGCTGTGTTAAGTTTCCCAGACAGAATTCTGTGCATGCGTGCTGCAAGCCATGCTAATAACTGCTTGTCAAAAGTTAACTTGATGCAGTCGTCATCGCAGGATGGTTTTGTCCGGGTATTACTCGATGGGGGTCCTTCTCGTGTCTTTTCTCAAGAGGATTCAAGAATGCTAGATGAAGATTTACTATTGCTAAAGGTATGCTAGATTATGACTTTGTGATACAGAAGCATGTAATAGATATTAGGGATGGCAAATGGGGTCAGAAATATTGAAGGGGAAGCCATTGTGGGATTTTATGTGTATTAACCAAGGTCTTACACAAGGAATTGGTCAGTTTTCTATAGCCTGTATTCATTCACACAGTTTTCAGTCTTTTTACTTTATTTTCTGTGCATACAAATAGTAGGGAAGGCATCCTCAATGTTGAATGATGCTAGGAATGAACACATACACAAATGAGTGGACAGAAGTGCATGGAGGTTATGCATTGTTTAAGTGCTGTGTAGATGTTCTGAATACATTAATTGTACTTGTTATTAATTTTTAGTATTAATTGTAATACGTGGCTTTACGTGATGAGTCGCTGGTCGGCTCATTTATACCAAGGCTCATATTGTAATTTTATCATATTTTTCATTATTGAGTTATATATATATGGCTGACTGAAATCGATGACTGTACAAGCTCTGTACCAATGAAGCATGCAGGCTCTGGTCGCTATTCTTAGCAACCAGAGCCTGCATGCTTCATTGGTACAGAGCTTGTACAGTCACCGATTTCAGTCAGCCATACATTGTTTCGCCTCACTTTGCTGCCATACGATAGCTTCCATACATCGATCCGTATCTCTTCGGCCATACGATAGCTGCTGCCCGTACACTGCATCAAGGATCGTCTTAACAAGAGACAAATTAAATACCCAGAGAAACGAATTAAATTCTATCAAGGATTGTCTTAACAAATTGGATGTGGGACAAAATGAAGAAAGTCTACAATCAAGGCTAGACGAAAACAGTACGAGGTTACTGAACATAGAAAATCAACTACAGAATCTAAATGTCACGAAAGAAACAGAAGAGAGAGAAAATGAACAAAATTATTTGATGTTGAATTCAATACTAACAAAATTGAATAAAATGTCTTCAGAAGTACCGAATTCAGAAATGCAGGAATTGCTTATTTTTGGTGTTCCAAATATTTCGAGAATTCAACAAAGAGACAACCAGAAAATAAAAAAAAGAATTACCAATGTATGATGGGAAGGACCATAGAGGGGCTGTCGTTTGGGTCAATAAGATGGAATGTATCTCTCAATCAAATCCCCCAATGGGAGAATGAGAAAAAATAACGACAACTTCAATTAATTTGGAAGGAGAAGCTTAAGACTGGTTTTGATGGTGGAGTGGAAAGTGTAGTGCCCGTTCCTTTCAGTGGGAAAACTTCATCATGGCATTATTAAAAAGATTCCATGACGATGAAGAAGATGACCTCTATAATAAGTTCGCTCATCTAAAGCAAAAAGGGAAGGTCAATGATTACACACACCAATGCGAAGTCTTCGCAACAAGACAAAATGGATTAACAGATGAACAATTATTAAAGTTGTATATTTGCGGGTTAAAGGATTACATTCATACTGAAATAAAACTATGGAAATCGAAATCCTGCACAAATGCGGCAAAACTAATCGAAAATAAAAGCAAGTACACCAAGCTGTAATTCACGGGCCCAATGAGATCAAACAATATTCAAATGAAAGTTTCAATATATTCTCTATGGAGAAGTCTAACAAATATCTACCACCCCCTTAAGGGAGGATGAAAACTGACACCAGGATGTAGACAAGAAGTGGGTAAACAAATTTAGAAATTGTGGAGACAAATGGTCGCCAGGACATAGGTGCAACAACAAAAAACTATACAGTTGCAAAGCTGAGAAGGAATTAGACACATTTAGTAGTGAATCAGATGAGGAGCATAAGAAAACAATTCCCGTAGTACAGATCCTGAAGAAGCCATGCCCAAGATATCTCTTGCCACAATAACAGGAATAGCACAGCCGCAAATGTTGAGACTACGAGGACACATAAAAAAAGAGAATGTCACCATAATTATAGACACGGGGAGCACCCATAATTTCATATATATAAATGTTGCAGAAAGATTAAATCTATTTCTATCTTCAGCCACATATATAAGAGTAATTGTTGCAGATGGAAAAAAAGATGGATGGAGTTGGGAAGTGCCACAGAGTTAAACTACAAATGGAAAACTACAATCTTGAATCATGGTTCTACACATTACCATTTGGAGGAGTAGACATTGTCTTAGGTATTCTATGGCTACAAACATTGGGAACTTAGTCTGCAAATCACCAAAAGCAATTTATTAAGTTCAAATGGGAGGGAAGGAAATATAAACTATATGGCTTCCAAGCACCTCCCACCCAAATCATATTTTCACGGAAAATGGAGAAACTAATCTGAAAGGGGGCGCCAATGTTGATTTTCTGAGCAGCATCGAGAGCCCTTCTCTTCGGAGAATGGGACCACCTAGTCCGGGACCACGGTGAAGACTCAACCCAGTGTTGAGTGACCATTCTGTTGAATGGTAGATATCTGGTCTGGGACCATGATATAAATCCAGATCTGCCCTGGGTAGACTCAACCTTGTGTTGAATAGACATCTAGTCCGGGACCACGATGTAGACCAGTCTGGGACTGGTAGACTCAGCTTAGTTCTGAGTAGCCATTCTCTAGGGGAATGAAGACACTATAAGCCCTAGACTGGGTCTGGGCATGTGTGTGGCACTTTGACCCTTGATCTATGGGTTTGGTGTGCTTCTCCAAGGATTAGCTACCCTTGGTTAAGTTACCCTAGTACCATATCTAGGTGTCACACAGTGTGTGAGATAAAAGCATTAATAACTCTCTTGGTTTATGATGATATACTTTTGAAATAAAAAAGTACCACAAGTAATGACCACAGGGGCACTTGGTAAAAGGCCAAAGTCAAAAGTCAAAGAAAAAAATAAAAGTACATTTTTGGTAAAAGTGAAAGTGAAATTAGGAAAAGAATAAAAATATTATTATTTTTATATTTCCTAATCTTGTGCACCTAAAAGGACCATAGGCGGAAAACAAAATTAAAGGACTTATAAAAGTCAAAGGAAAAAATAAAAGTACCTTTTTGGTAAAAGTGAAAGTGAAATTAGGAAAAGAATAAAAATATTATTATTTTTATTTTTCCTAATTAAATAAATACTTCTTTTAAAAGTCAAAGGAAAAAATAAAAGTACATTTTTGGTAAAAGTGAAAGTGAGATTAGGAAAAGAATAAAAATATTATTATTTTTATTTTTCCTAATCTTGTCCACTTACAGGTGAACAAAGGCTATAAAAGAAGATCAAGCCTTCTCATTTGTTACACACACTTTTGCTCTCACAGGTGAAGAAAACTATCTTATGTTCAAACCCTCAGCTAGGGTTTTATCAGCAAAGTCCATCTTCAGCATTTTTGCACAACTATCTTCAGCATTCCATATTTTTGGGCAGTCTTCAGCAGTCTGATATTTTCAGGCAGTTTTCAGCAGTTTGATATTTTCGAGCAGTTTTCTGCAGTCTGATATTTTCAGGCAATTTTCAGCAATCTGATATTTTTGTGCAGTTTTCAGCAGGCTGATATTTTTGGGTAGTTTTAAGCAGTCTGATATTTTCGGGCAGTTTTCAGCAGGTGGATATTTTTGGGCAGTTTTCAACAATGATATTTTCGGGCAGGAGAGAAAATTTCAGTTTTTCTGAGAAAGCCCTAAATTGGTAATTTTCTGTAATTCTGGAAATTGTGGGTAAAATTATCAGTCTGATTTTTACTGATGAATTTTACAATTACTGTGGTCAAACTCCAGATCTAGATTTGAGGAACTTTTTGAAGAATCTCTTAAGGCATCTCATTTACGAGATGAGCTATTAATGCTTTTGGGGTTTTTGTCCTTTGAAGGTTTCCCCAGTGAAAAATATTGTGTCCATTTGTGTTGATGTGATGAATGTGTTTTTACTGCATTGTTGATCTATTTATGTTTATCTGCAAGTTTTTAAAGTTTATGCAAATGCTGAAAATTCAACATGGTATTAGAGCTTAGCATGTGAAAACACAGTAAAGGGATATTGTTGTTGTTTCTCACTGGATCTTGGAATAAGATTTGCAGATCTAATATTTGGATAAGTGACAGAGATGGCTACCGTTGGTTTCAAACTGGAAGAGAAGCTCTTTGGTTCAGCAAACTTCAATTCCTAGAAGGCCAGGTTGACAGCCATTCTTGATGAGAATGACATGGATGACATTGTTCTTAATGTCACAAAAGAGCCAACTACAAATGCTGGTAGGCTTGCCTACAAGAGGAATCAAGGTAAGGCTAGAAGAGTTAATTATGATTCTATCAAAGAAGAATTGATGCCTAACATCACATCCTTGAAGATTGCTAAAGAATGCTATGATACATTGGTAAACCTCTATGAAAAGAAGGGTCCCAGTCAAAAGAGAGTCTTGAAGAAGAGGCTACGAACCTTGAAGTTGAACAAAGATGAAAGTGTTGGTTCCTTCTTCACCAAGATCAAACAGGTAAGAGATCAACTCCTTGCTATTGGTGTTACTGTTGATGATGATGATCTTGTGCAAACAGTGGTTGATGGTCTCCCAAGCTCTTGGGAAACCTTCATGCCATCCGTTTGTGGACGAGAAAACCAACGAACCTTTGAAAGGCTTTGGCATGATTGCATACAAGAAGAAGCAAGGAACACTGACAAGGTAATCAAGCAGGATAACCTTGCACTTGCAGCAAAGACCAAGAAGTTCAAGAAGCCTTTCCCTCAGCAGAAGAAGGGTAAGAAACCTCAGGGTAAGTTTTCTGACATGTCCAAGATTGAGTGTTATACTTGTCACAAGTTTGGACATTATGCTAGAGACTGTAGGCAGAACAAGAAGAAACGCAAGAGAAGGTTTCAAGCATCTACTGCAGAAGCAGAGGAAGAGGAAGATGAAGAACCAAAGAGGAAGAAGAAAACCAAGGCTAATAAAACTGATGAGCCTAGAAAAGAGTACTATTTGATTTCTACTCTAACTCATTCTTTCTCAGCTTGCTCCACTTCTTGGTTGGTGGACAGTGGTGCCTCCAGGCACATGGCAGGTAACCGTGGTACCCTTACCAGTTACAGAAAGAAGAAGTTCACCACTCAGGTAGAACTTGGAGATGACTCCACTTACAAGATTGAAGGAGTTGGCTCAACTTCACTTCAACTTGACTCAGGTACGGTTCTTCATATAGATGATATTCTTTATGTTCTTGGGTTAAAGAAGAATCTTTTATCTGTTGTTGGTTTAGAAGACAAGGGCCACAGAGTCCTCTTTATGGACAAAAAGGTCTTTTTATGGGCAAAAGACATAGATCTAGACTCAACAGTTCAGATTGGGGTTTGAGGGAGACCTCTACAAGGCCTCCAAAGTTTCCAGTCATGCTTTGGTACATAACACAGTTGATCCTTGTGAACTTTGGCATAGAAGGTTTGGACACCTTCACTACACAGCTCTCCCAGGATTGCAGAAGATAGTCACAAATATGCCAGAAGTTTCTCCAAAGCATGAAGGAATTTGCAAAGGATGTGCTCTAGGTAAAAACACTAAGAAATCATTTCCCAGAAGCAAGAGTAGATCTAAAGGCATTTTGGATTTGATTCATTCTGACATTTGTGGGCCCATGTCTTCACCCTCCTTGAGTGGGTGTTTATATTATGTCTTCTTTATTGATGACTACTCTCGGAAGTCTTGGATTTACTTCCTCAAGGCCAAGAGTGAAACCTTTGACAAGTTCAAAGAGTTCAAGACACTGATTGAAAATCAAACTGGCAGGCACATCCGTATCTTGAGATCAGATAACGGAGGTGAGTATGAATCTAATGAGTTTGATGATTTTTGTCGAGAAGCAAGAATCAAGAAAGAGCTGACAGTGCCTTACAACCCCCAGCAGAAAGGAAGAATAGAACGATTTGTGAGGTTGCTAAAGCCATGATCACTGATCTAGATCTTCCTTTGTCTTTATGGGATGAAGCTACCAGAATTGCAAGTTACATCCAGAACAGAAGCCCTCATGCTATCTTGGGCGAGAAGACTCCAGAAGAAGTCTTCACCAAGAAGAAACCTGCAGTTGATCACATGAGGATATTTGGCACTCCTGTGTATGTTCATGTGCCAAAAGAAAAGAGGGCCAAGCTAGAGCCTTCTGGTAAGAAAGGCTTATTTGTTGGGTACAGTGATTGCTCGAAGGCTTATCGAGTATATATACCTGGACAGAGGTACATTAAGGTCAGCAGAGATGTGATCTTCCATGAGGAAGCGGTGTTTCATAAAACACTAGAGCTTTCACCGAAAGATGCAATTGCTCCACTTGAGTTTCCAGATTCAGAAATTCAAAGGGAGGAAGAGTTTGATGATCAAACTCCAAATGTTCCAGAGAACATTGAAAGTCCACTGGAAGAACTACTTGAAGTTCCTCCTTCCAAAAGGAGACCTGCTTGGTACCGAGAAGATGTACAAGAAGCTGAGAAGCATAAAGCTCCTCCAGGGACTTTAAGAAAGCAGAAGACCATAGAAGTACTCCAGTCTTGAAGCATAAAGCTCCTCCATGATTGAAGAGTATAAGTCAATCATGAAGAATGATGTTTGGAAAGTTGTTCCTAGACATACAGGAAAGTCAGTAGTGACTTCCAGATGTCGTTATAAGATCAAGCATGTTGCAGATGGCAGTGTGGAGAAGTATAAAGCTAGATTCGTCGCTCGTGGCTTCACTCAGAAAGAAGGCATTGACTATGACGAGACATTTGCACCTGTTGCCAGGTACACTACCATTAGAACCATCATCTCACTTGTTGCAGTATTCGGATGGAAGTTACATCAGATGGATGTAAAGACAGCCTTTCTCAATGGTAATATTGAGGAAGAGGCTTATATTGAACAACCTGAAGGCTTTGTTACACTTGGGAAGAAGACCCATGTATGTAAATTGAAGAAAGCCTTGTATGGACTAAAATAGGCTCCAAGAGTCTAGTATGCCAAGATGGATGGATTTCTCCATAGCTTGGGGTTCTCCAAAAGTACAGCTGATTCTAACTTGTACTTTAAAGTTGTTCATAATCATCTCTTGATACTTGTTCTATATGTAGATGACTTGTTTCTTACAGGTGATGAACAGTTGATAGACCAGTGTAAGAGGGGGCTAACCTTTGAATTCGAGATGAAAGATCTCGGATTGATGCATTACTTCCTTGGTTTAGAAGTCTGGCAAAAGCTAGGTGAGATCTTCCTGACACAAGGAAAGTATGCAGTGGATATCTTACAGAGATTTGGGATGCAGGACTGCAAGTCCATGAGCGTACCAATGACTACCAACTTGACAAAGTTGCGGGATTCAACCGCTAGTTCACAGAATGTGGACTCTACTCTATACAGACAGCTCATTGGTTCCCTGATGTATCTCGTGCATACGAGACCAAACATCTGCTACACAGTGAATGCACTGAGTCAGTTCATGTCAGATCCGAAGCACATACACTTGGTAGCCACCATACATGTACTCAGATATGTACAAGAGACTATCACATATGGGCTCAGGTATACTTCCAGCAGTGGAGTATTGTTATCTGGATATTTAGATTGGGCTGGCAGTGCAATCGACCTGAAAAGTACCTCTGGTTATTGCTTCAGTGTGGGATTAGTAATGACCTCTTGGTCCAGCAGGAAGCAGGGTTCCATAGCTCAGAGTACAGCTGAGGCAGAGTATATTGTTGCAAGCAATGCCTGCAAGGAAGCAGTTTGGCTTAGAAAGTTGTTATCTGATCTGTTCGAGGGAAAAGCTTGACTCAACGATCATCCATTGCGATAATCAGAGTTGCATAAAGCTTTAAGAGAATCCAGTGTTTCATGACACATCGAAACACATTGAAATGAGGTATCATTTCATCAGAGACCTAGTGCAGAGAGGTGCTCTGAAGTTGCAATACATTCGTACAGATGAACAGATTGCAGATATCTTGTCCAAGCCTCTGACAGCATCAAAGTTTGTGTACTTTCGTGACAAGCTTGGTATGGCAGAGGATGCCTCTCTCGTTGAGAGGGAGTGTTGATTTTCTGAGCAGCATTGAAAGCCCTTCTCTTCGGAGAATGGGACCACCTGGTCCGGGACCACGGTGAAGACTCAACCCAGTGTTGAGTGACCATTCTATTGAATGGTAGATATCTGGTCTGGGACCATGATATAAACCTAGATCTACCTTGGGTAGACTCAACCTTGTGTTGAGTAGACATCTAGTTCGGGACCACGATGTAGACCAGCCTGGGACTGGTAGACTCAGCTTAGTTTTGAGTAGCCATTCTCTGTGAGAATGAAGACACTGTAAGCCCTAGATTGGGTCTAGGCATGTGTGTGGCACTTTGACCCTTGATCTATGGGCTTGGTGTGCTTCTCCAAGGATTAGCTACCCTTGGTTAAGTTACCCTAGTACCAAATCTAGGTGTCACACAGTGTGTGAGATAAAAGCATTAATAACTCTCTTGGTTTATGATGATGTGCTTTTGAAATAAAAAAGTACCACAGGTAATGACCACAGGGGCACTTGGTAAAAGGCCAAAGTCAAAAGTCAAAGAAAAAAATAAAAGTACCTTTTTGGTAAAAGTGAAAGTGAAATTAGGACAAGAATAAAAATATTATTATTTTTATCTTTCCTAATCTTGTCCACCTAAAAGGACCACAAGTGGAAAACAAAATTAAAGG
>LPNX010712623.1:1016138-1033805 GCA_001517045.1 Pseudotsuga menziesii | reverse complement strand
TATAAAAGTCAAAGGAAAAAATAAAAGTACATTTTTGGTAAAAGTGAAAGTGAAATTAGGAAAAGAATAAAAATATTATTATTTTTATTTTTCCTAATCTTTTCCACTTACAGGTGAACAAAGGCCATAAAAGAAGATCAAGCCTTCTCATTTGTTACACACACTTTTGCTCTCACAGGTGAAGAAGACTATCTTATGTTCAAACCCTCAGCTAGGGTTTTATCGGCAAAGTCCATCTTCAGCATTTTTGCACAACTATCTTCAGCATTCCATATTTTTGGGCAGTTTTCAGGAGTCCGATATTTTCGGGCAGTTTTCACCAGGCTGATATTTTTGAGCAGTTTTCAACAGGCTGATATTTTTAGGCAGTTTTCAGCAGTCTGATATTTTCGGGCAATGTTCAGCAGTCTCATATATTCAGGCAATTTTCAGCAGGTAGATATTTTTGGGTAGTTTTCAACGATTTGATATTTTCGAGCAGGAGAGAAAATTTTAATTTTTTTGAGAAAGCCCTAAATTGGTAATTTTCTGTAATTCTGAAAATTGTGGGTAAAATTATCTGTCTAATTTTTACTGATGAATTTTACAGTTACTGTGGTCAAACTCCAAATCTGGATTTGAGGAACTTTTTGAAGAATTTCTTGAGCCATTTCATTTACGAGATGAGCTATTAATGCTTTTGGGGGTTTTGTCCTTTGAAGGTTTCCCCAGTGAAAAATATTGTGTCCATGTGTGCTGATGTGATGAATGTGTTTTTACTGCACTGTTGATCTATTTATGTTTATCTGCAAATTTTTAAAATTTGTGCTAATGCTGAAAATTCAACAGCCAACTTACGTCGCCGAATGTCATCAAATGGAGATACTAGCAGCAGAAATAATTCACTACCACAACCCAAAAATTGAAGCCTTAACCCAAAAATATGAGAAGGTATTCCAAGACTTACCTATGAAGCTACCACCCGAGAGAAGAATAGAACACATAATCGAAGTTAAGCTAGAATCAACACCAATTAATATCAAACCATATGGATATCCTCATCACCAAAAAACAGATAGAAAGACTGATACACAATCTGTTGCGGTGTGGAGTTATCACAAAAAGTAGTACTAGTTTAAAAGAAAGATGGATCACTTAGGCTATGCCATAATGATAGATTATTGCGGGTTTAACAAAATAACAGTAAAAAAGAATTTTTCGATCCCATTTATCAGTGAAATGTTGGATGAACTCCATGGGGCAAAATATTTCTCAAAATTAGATGTAAGGTCAGGGTACTATCAATTCCGAGGAAGGGTAGAAGATGTGGCAAAGACAACTTTTTGAACTATGAATTCAAGGTGATGCCATTCGTGGTAATCAATGCACCTGCTACCTTCCAAGCAACTATGAATGAACTGTTTCAACCCTACTTAAGGAAGTATGTACTAGTCTTTTTGATGATATTCTTATCTATAGTGGAACATGGAAGAAGCATCCCAAACACTTGGAACAAGTACTTTCTCCCTTAGAAGAAAATGAATTCTATGCAAAAAAATTGAAATGTGCTTTTGTAAGGAAGAAATAGAATACCTTGGCCATGTCACATCCAGGGAAGGAATTAAGGTGGATCCTAGTAAAATTGAAGCAATCATGGAATGGCCAAAACCAAATAACATAGCAAAATTAAGGGGATTCCGAGGGATAGCAAATAACTATGCTAATTTGACAACACCTCTATCAAACCTATTAGAGAAAATTCCTTCCAATGGAATAAAAAGGCGGAAGAATGTTTTGAATCCTTAAAAAATGGTTCTCATCGATGCTTGTGTTAGCACCTTCGTATTTAAAAAAACCCTTTCGGTGGAGTGTGATGCTTCAGGTTTTGGAATAGGTGCAATGCTAATGCAAGATGACCATCCGGTAGCTTTTGAGAGTCAGAAGCTCATTAAAAGGGAAATTCTAAAATTGACATATGATAAGGAGATGCTTTCCATTATAGATGCGTTAGCTAAGTGGCGACAATATCTATAAGGAAGTAAATTCTATATACGTATGGATCACAAAGTGTTCAATACCTATTGCAGAAAAAAACATTGTCCATCGAACAACAAAATTGGATAGAGAAACTTTCCACCTTTGATATGAAAATACTATGCAAAAAGGGGAATGACAATGTAGTTGTTGATGCCTTGTCACAAAAAGATGAATATCTAACAACAAATGCAACAACAATTGTTTTCTTGGATTGGTTAGATGAAATCCTAGTTGAATATGCCAAAGATCCTGATTCTTATTCCATAATCAACAATTAGCACCAAAATGCAAAATTTGAATGGAGGAATGACATCTTATGGTACAAGGATAGAATCTATCTAACCCCATCCTTGAAGTTTAATATGAATTATTTAAGGAATCACATAATGTAATAAAGATAAACATATTCACAAATAAAGGATAAATGAATAACAATAAAGTAATAAATAAACAATTAATAAAAGAAAAATCATAAAATAAATATTAAATAACCACTAATGTAATTACTGGATAAATCAAATGACTTATCTTTTCATTTAAAGGTTCGAATGACCACATTAAAGGATCACATGATTAGAATCTACGAATATCCTATTCATTTCATTTTTCAATAATCATAAAGTATTATCAAATATTGTTGCACAATCAATGTGTCTTCATTAACATTGGTATTAGAGTGGACAAGTCCGCACCAATGCAGCCGTTGTCGAATCCTATTCACAATTCATCGCATTTGTACCTAGCTGCCACAGTTCGTCGCCATCGTACGCCAAGGACAAACCCACCAATTGTACATCGAGTTGTCGTACCCGAATTCAGCCATCGTATTAGTTCTTTCCGCCTAGTTTGTATTGCGTCCACCAGGGCCGTACAATCACCTGCATTCGTACACTGTACCATTAAAAATAAAGTAGTACTTGCTTTGAGGACTAATGGGATGACACCTGGTGGAAAATGCAACTCTACCCATACAACATCAGGGGCAACTGACAGGATATAGATCCACTGTTGAAGCAATTCTCCCACACACTCCAGAGCCGAGACACAAATAACATGGGGTCTAACATACAGAGGATCAAAGGGGTAGGTCTTCTAGATCACACATCTTAGGCCTAGTCAAGGTGAGGATCTAGTATGGATGGGTCGGATGGGTGGAGATAGTGATAAATGGTTGCAATAAGACAACAATAACCAAGCCCATACCAAGGATGGGGAAGGCACCAATGTGCATACACAAGAGCCTTGCTATTAAGGAACATGAATACTCCAACAATTAGCCTGCCAAAAGAACCAATGAAGCACAATATCGCCCAACTAGTCACTTATTGTCAAGTCACACTACTAATATAAATAAAGGAGACAAAACATAAGCATCCATGTGCATAACCATATACCTGCTATGCTATATGAACCTAGAAAATGATCTCTTATGAGCAAGTGAAAAACCAACACTGAACTTTGCTGCTCTCCAAGTGAGCCATGACCTAGTCAAATAATCTCCATGGGGTCATGTAGGAACAACTAAGACATGGGCGCCTGGAGGATTCTCTGAGTAACTCGAAAAATGAGGCACACCATCGATGATCAACACTACATAGCTTTGCTCATGCTCTTGTAAGGATTGACTCTATGCTCTGGTATAGGATCTGCATCATGGTAGCTCCAACTAACATGATGTGACAACAAGGACGATTCCAACTAGTTCAAACTGAAATTATGGAATTCAATGAGAGAGGAAGAATTATTTTAGAGCTAGAAGGTATTCTCGCCACTAAAAGAAGACTCATTGTGGGTAACAAAAAAATTTCGCCAGTGATATCCATCATTACCCTTGCTTTGAGGATAAAGGAATTTTAAAGAGGTGGCAATGTTATGAATATGTTAACCGTAATTGTTATTCACAATATCAAAAGGGTGCATCACATAAAGACACGAGTTTACGTAATGAGTCATCGTAGGACCAATTTATACTAAGGCTCATTGTAATTATTTTCATATTTTTCATTATTCATATATATATATATATATATATATATATATATATATAGTTATATATATATAGTTATATTTGCAAGTATTCATAGAGATCAAAGCATGCACACTTCAGTAGATGTGCTCCCTTTGGTTATCAATATCTTCTACGCATACTTGTTGTATGCAAGAAACTTGGTTTTGAGATGATCTTCTTGTTTTCTTTTATGAATTTCTCTTCATTCTCCTTGTTGACAATGATGGACTTTTGAGCTGTTGTTTTTATAGTGCACCTTTCATCGAGCTAGGTTCTATGAGCAATAGGCCATTGTTCAATGACATATCTTCATTACACTTTTGGATTGTTAGGTTTGAAAACTTTTCTAAACCGTTACTTAAGATTATGGGATTGTCTACTACATAGTTGCAATGAGACATGGGTGCGGGAATGGGTACACCATATTTTAGTTCTAGGTATGGGGATCTGTTACAATATGTGTCATAGTAGCAGTATTCAAGTACTAATACAAATACGATTTGGTACAAAAAAATATGTAAAGAAAAATTCTAGTACAACCAAAATAGGAAGTAGACATCTCATAAATACAAAAACATGCATTTTTAAATTTTAAATTGTAAATGGCCATTCAAAATTATAAAGTAACTTTTATTCTTCATTTTAAGCAACTTGCAACATATCTAAAATTTGAAATATAACATGATATAACAACGGGAAAATAGAATTTAATAGGTAAGTATGGGCTCATGGCCTCATTGTATGTAATTTTTTAATGTTGATTAAGTAAAACATATGGCTCATAACCTCGATGTATAAATTTTTTCATGTTGATTAAGTAATGTTTGTTACTTTAGCTTTTATTTAAAAGATTACTTGGAAAAATAATCACAAATTTGTTTGAAATGATTCCCAAGTGTTTGTGTGTCCGCATTTTTCATTGTTTTGCTTTGCAAAATCATTTTTTTAATGTGATTCGAGTTTATATATTTAATTATAATAAAAAATTATAGACTGAAGATATAGATATTTTTGGTTGAAATTAAGCTTTATCTTCACAAGTAAATTTAAAAATAACATCTCCTAAATCTTAAAAAGATGAAAATGGTAAATATATTTAAGCATTTACTCAACTTTATTGTTACCATATCCATACTTTGCTGAATATTTGCCGAATTTTGCGTTTCATGCAAATTTCTGTATAGGGACTCCCAATATGATCGGATCTTGCTACTATGGTATGGGCGGATCTAGCTAGGTAGTGTAGCTTGGAAGGATCCTCTACAAGAGATGCATCTGCCCCATGAAAACTAAGAACCATTTTCAACAACCTTCTCCCTCTTCAGGAAGTTGAAGGAGAATTTGGAGCCTTCATCCCATCCTGAATCTATTAAAAACAAAATGTATTCAGGCACCCCTAACAATGTAGCCCTCACCATTTGAACAACCATCTTTGACTTCAAAATGTTTCTAGTGGTGATTGGGACAAGTTGGATATAAAATTCTCAAATGTTGAGCTTTTTGTCGCTCTTACTTCCATGAAGAATGGAAAGTCATTGGGTATGGATTGGCTTCATTGTGAATTTTACAAGGCCATGGGGGAACTATTGGAGTATTTTGTTCACATTGACTTTTGAATTTCTTAATAAGGTTTCGACTAAACTTATTCCCATGAATGTAGCGAGAGACACCATTAGGTGTTGGTGGCCTATCCCCTTACTTAGAGATGCCTCTAAAATTATGGTCAAGGCAACAAAGCTAAGGATACACTCGATTGCACAAAAAGTAGTTCTACAAGAGTGCACAAGTTTTGTAAAAGGGAGATTCATTCATGATACAATGATTTCAAGATGGGAGGCTTTGGAGTGGGCCTAAGAGGTTGGCCAATAGTTCCTTTTTTTTAAAATTGACTTTGACAAATCTTATTGTCAAGCAAATTGGTCCATCATTTCAAAGATCATGTCCTATCTAGATTTCCTTGTGATATTTCTGCATCAATGCATTTGCCAAGTGTGCCCCTTAGCTACATCTTTGTATGTTTTTACTGTGGATGCTTTGGGTTATTTGTTAGAGTTTGTTCCTATCTATATGTAGGCATGGGGCATGCTTCTCTTGAATGGTTTAGAGATGGTTAATAATTGTTTTGCATATGACTCTTTCTTATCTATGAGTGTTGAACATGACTTGGTTGATGGTGCCCTTTCATGTGTGGATGCATTTTGCCTTGCTTCGAGTGCTATGGCTAGTGGCCATAAGACGGATTTTTGGTTGGTTGGGGTAGGTGAATTGTCATATTGGATACATTTATCATGGTCCTATATTTGACTCGAGTTGATTGTGAGGTATTTGGGAATTCCTTTTGGTGTGGGGATGTCGCCAATTTTTGTGGGATTTTACAAAGGCAATAAACTCTATGTTTGTCATCATAAGTACTTGCCATTGGTTGCAAAGTCGATTGTTGTTGGGTACATTATTTAGGCTTCAAATGTACATTATGTCTCTTGTTGGTTCCCGGCAAGAAAGTCGATTGTTGTTGGGTACATTAATTAGGCTTCAAATGTACATTATGTTTCTTGTCGGTTCCCTAGCATGGATCGATTTTGACGACTTGAATAGTTTGTGCGACATATTTGTGGTTCATGTATGGTGGAGAGAGGGGCCTTCTCTTGGTTGAATGGGATGTGTGTACTATGCCCAAGGACGAGGGAAGGCTTGGTTTAATTGATGTTGCCACTTAGGGTAGTGTTCTTATGACCAAGTGGGTGGTGGGATGTTTATAAGGCTTTGCCAACTAGCCAGTCTCGTTTCGACATCATATGAGTATTGCATAGGATAAAGGTAGAGTGTGAGGGGCTTTTGGTTTATGTTAACTTATTTCCTCACCCCACTTGTTTCAGGTTTCCATCTCATTCATTTTAAAGAGCATATGATTGCTTTGGAAAGTTGTTGTAGGTTTGGTTTGATGGAATTGAATGCAACATAGTAGGTTGGTATTTAACATGCCCCTCAATTTGGGAATGGAGGAGCATGGGAAGGGAATTTTCCTTTGGGGGATCTGTGGGACATAACCATATGTGCTTGGAAGGATTGGCACTCTTTGGCTCAAGAGTATGGAGTGATTGTCCCTAGCCATCCATCATGGAGTTTAGAGGGCTCATCACGAAGACATATATTCAAAATGAATATATGGATGCTCGTGTCTTTTTGGAGAGATTCTCGATGAGCTTTTTCTCGCCCTTTTAGCAGTATGACTCTCGAAGACTATATTGGTATTACATCAATCATCCTATTATCCTCGGTTCTCAATGCAAGATGGATGTCGAGTGAACCAGTTGTATAGATGGGTGCACAAACTCAATAGTGTTTGGTTTGTTTGGATTTCTTATAAGTCCAGAGTATTTTTTTTTATAGTGATGTATCAAGGAATCCTATCTAAGGTTTGATTGGTCAAGATCAGGCTCCTTATGACCTTTGCCTTGCCTCTCATCTATTGGAGATAATGAAGCATGCTTTTTGGGATTGTAAATTTGCTAAGAGATACTAGAGGTATTTACAACATTGCTATTTATTTCTGTTGGAGGACAAGATCCATTAGAGTGCTGCCTTGTTTGGAGATTTTTGTTATGTGGTTTGTCCAATCTTCATTGGGATATAAGAGTGCTAGAGGGAGGAGAGAGGCTACTAGGATGCGTGTGGTGTGGACTGGAGGAGCTGTGAACGCAGAGCTAGGGTGGACGCTGGTGCTCAAGGAGAGAGCTAGGATGAACGTTGGTTTGCTATAGTGGAGAGTCAAGAACCCATTCCACTTTGCGAGGAATTGTATTATCTAATATATAATTGTTTTGTATGTATACTATAATACAAAGACGTAAATAATATATAGTCGCAAGACTCTTCTATTTGGACCATCACGACTCTTTTGTTTGAAAATAAACCATTCTTCAACCTTTTTTTTTGGAAGCAGCTATTGGGGGTCATGATTCTTAGAGACTATCTCCCTCTCCTCTCTATTATCACTTTGATATATTTCAAGCAGTGTTACAAATATCGTGTTGGGGACTCAAGATACATTGATTGATTGTATTTTTTTGGTGACTTGTGAGTCGGGGACTCAAGATCGATTAGGGGACTCAATCCAAATCATTAGAGGAAATTTCAACTAAAAATGGGCCTCTTGAGAAAAATAATAAAATAATAGTTAAAATAATAAAATAATATTTATTAATTTTGGAGGAAAAAAAAGAAAAAAACTACTTTTTTGTCCATATTTTCGACATATCTTCCTGTGATTTTACTCAAATTTCGATCAGGAGAGCTCCCTAGATGCGAAATTAAATTCCGCATCCAACAAGTACCCACTCGACATACTTTTGACAGGCCCCAAAAACAAGAAATACCTGAAAAAACGTGATGACGATCAAAATTTGAGTAAAATCACAAGGAGATATGTCGAAAATATGGACAAAAAAAGTAGTTTTTTTTATGATACCTATCCCCAAATTTTTATTAAAAATTTGTTTAAGACCTGTACGGTATTTCAAATTTAAAGCAATTTCATTGGCTAACGCATGATGACATGGATTTTGAATTATGGTTAAAAGGCCCATTTTGAGTTGAAATTTTCTCTAATGGATATTACGATTCATTTTTTATGTGTGATGTATCACTGGATGTTTTATACATCTTATATATCGTTTTTCTTTCCATATTCATGTGGCAATGTGTTTATTTGATGTTCTTGTTGCTTTAAATGTTTCAAAATTGAAAAAAATGAATATTTTTGTATTTCTTAAGTTTGACGATATATTGCCTATGTTTGCCGACATTTTCGCCGAGAAATCCGATAATTTCTTTTTGGACCTTCAGTGATATATTTGCCAACATGATCTTTGTAACACTGCATGGGCCATAGGGGGCCTTAAGGCTGTTCAGAGATCAAGGTACAATAGAAGATTGAGAAGGATGAGTGGGAACATTCTATATGTTCTAAGGGATATGGCATAGTCTTCATATATTATTTGAGAGATACAAGCAGCTGCAGGGAGAGATGTATATGGGCTAACGGAAGATTGAGCTCTCTTTGCTGATTCCAAATGTTGTGTTTTTTAATCCATATTTGTGTGAGGTTCTAAAATTGATATTCAACATACATATATGGTATGACAATGTTTGTGTTATATATACTCTTTGAGGGATTTGAGAGAGTGAGAGTCAGTAATTTCATGGTTTTATTAAGTATTGTTAGTTTCTCATTAATGTCAGCCTTGTTTTACTGTTACAGGATTTTTTTATGGCAGGTGGAGATGGGCTTCCACATGGTGTGGTTGAAAATTTATTAGCTCCAGTACAGCAAATCACTAAACTATACAGCCTTGGGGTGAGTTATGTTTCTAAGAAAATAGTTTATTTGGGGCCTATGCTGAACCGGCTTAAATATGCTATTTTTGTGCAGTGGAGGGAAGAATAAAGATATTCTTTTACTTGTTAAGTAAGAAGAGAACTCACTTTGCCTTGGTGGTGAATTCTGCAGACACACACTGTAATTGAGAACTTGATGCATGCAAGTGAACAAGCTGTTGTAGGATCTGATTCCAAGAGATATGGAAGGAAATCAGCAAAAGATGCAGATACTCTTCTCCGTGTATTATGCCATAGAAGTGACAGAGAAGCTTCTAAGTTTCTTAAGAAACAGTACAAATTCCCTAAATCTGCAGGTTAGTAGTTGGTGTTATCTGATGCTATATGTTCATAGAATCATCTTATATCTAAGTTGTTTTATGATTTATGATTATCATTTTAAAAAATATATTCATACATCCATATCCAAGAATGTACATTGCATTTACATAAATGCTTGCTTGTTAGTCTATTTTAATTGTGTTTCTGATTAGTAGATGGTCCAATAAAATATCTTCAAAGGTAAAAGGTAATCCCATTTGCTTGTTTGATTCTTATCTCTCTGAGATATACCTAATGAGATTTGGCTGACAGAAGTAGCTTATACATTAAACAGATTTTGTTGGTTCTTCAACTGTAGGATACTGTACATTTCATGAGATTCCCAATAAACACAAGCGTTTTCGGACAAGAAGAGGAGTCTGTGAATGTATAAAGTTACTTAATATGAATTTTCCCTAGAAGATGAGCATATGAATGTTTGTGACAAACTTAGTAACCAGGATTTGTGGTGCAGATGCATGTACTGGATGTCATATTTGAAATTAAGGTGCATAGGGTTGCTGGGAAGAGGTTGTGTTATTTTCATACATACATGTATACATAAATGTTATTTGTGCATATATTATTTTATAAGTTGCCATATGATATTGTATACCATTTGCAAACATAATAAGAACAACATTGTGAGTACCAATACATAACGATAAGATACATATCCTATATATATATATACATGTACCATATATATTGCAACTTCAAAATCTATGGGAAAGGGTTTTCAAAATTGAAACATGTATTTATAGAAAATAGAAAAAATGCAAAAATGAGAATGACCATGGGATTCTTGGGATCTTGCCTCAAGACCTATTTGGATTTTTCATTCTCCAAGATGTCAATTTGGTCTCACAACTATGTTTGCTAGTAAATGATTGGTAGGATAAGGTTTTTTCTATTTGAGGGATTTGTCAAACCATGAGCACCAACAATGGCATACTTGATGTTGATGTTAATTGAGCTCAAAATTAAATAGAGGTTACGAGGACATTTGTAGAATGCTTCCTTAAAGCGTCTTTTTAAATTGGGGTTAAGAGCTATCTAGAGAGACTGGAGTTGGAGTAGTGGGAAGCGCTTCTACAACTATATGTGGCAAAGGACCTTCTAAGATACACCTCCCAACATTTTCCACGCTTGAACAAAAGGTGGGGTGTAAATGATCTTGAAGAATGGTGGCAAGGAGGTGCTAGTGTAATTAGAAATCTCAATCATCCTTCAAGCACAAAATATTTGGGTGGTTTATGCTCCACTAAGGTTTAGCTATCAAGGCCAACTCTTTAAAGTTGGTGTTACAAATGCTCCATGCAATTTTTGTAGTAAAGATGTTACGGCTGAGCATGTCTTTCGGAGATATGCATTTGCCAAGACTTTTTGAGCATGGTTTTAGGCTGAATTTAACTATATTTTCACTAACCCACTTTCTTGGAGGCCCTACTCCTTGGGGTTACTTGGATGATTAGGGACAATGACAAATCTTTATGGGGTACAATGCAACTGTATGCGATTGACCTTCCATGGAAATTCAATTCTAAGGTTTTTGTTGTTGCACAACCTAGCAACCTCCTGATTAGCAAGGAAAATCAACCACTAACCATCGACAACTATGGGAAATCCCTCCCAGTGTGTCAGTACTGAAGAGAAACTCCTCTTTAGGTTTCCTAGACCTATAGATAGGTAGACCTAGACTAACCAAGGTAGAGACCCTGTCCAGACTTTCCTTGATTTCAACCAACCAATGTTAGTTGTCTCAAGTACTTATCTAGTTTTGTTATAGAATAATGGTGTGTCCTAGTTAAGTTAAAGGGTTGAGTATAAGACATCCTTTAGTCTAAAGGTGGTTAAGATACCTGCAAATGTAAAATTTAGATACAACACCTTTTTAGCAAATATGAAAACCAAGGCAACAAAATGTTTTAGATATGACAAGTTACCATGAAAGTGACTTGACATGATACATTGAAATATAGCTCATCATCACATGAATTAAACCAACATTCAACCATGAATAAAATTGTTTAGGTCATCAAGGGAGTGTCATGCTATTGTAGTTCTTCGATATACCTAGGAGGTATGTGAAGAGTTATCTTCCCGAATATTGTTTTTGGTGTAGTACAATAGCAAAACAAATAAAGGTTAGTTTCATGATATCGAGGGGGAATCCCGATATATTTAAGGCACATGGAAGTAAATCAATGCTCAAGTTCTATCTAATGCAATACTACTCGAAAGAGCTATTAACAGGGGTTGCAACGGTGGCCAACACTGCACCATTCAATGGAACAACTTGCAATCAAGAACCTAATTTATAGATGCTGGAACACGTCTTCTACCCATTGATAAATATACCCAAGTGTAGTTGAACTAAAAATATTGAGCTATATGAATAACTTAAACATGTCATTAAATCACCATAGCATATGGAAGTAAAACTTCAAGCATGAAATAACATTAGCATATATGATATATCAAATATCTAAAAAAGTGTGAATTGCCAATATTGTATGTGTATACTTGAGCTATGAAAGATTATGTTAAACCAATATGATATTTACTTGAATGAAAGTGTAATTGTATAAGCACAAGTTAAATTGATCTTATAAGAAGAATTTCCTTGGAGTTTCCCCTTAGGGTTCCTTTTCTTGTGAGAGGATAGGTTGGCCTTGAGCAAAGAAAAGTTTGCTAAAGGTCAAAACCCTCTTCACTAGGATAGAATAATTATACTGATGCATTATATTAAGTTACCGGCGATAGTGAACATGTATTTAAGCATAAAACATAGAAAATGCAATGCTAGTTAAGAGCTCATTAGATCATTCAACGCGAATACTTGCTATCATTCAAGTTCTTCAATATAAATGAATTGAACATCAAGTAAAATAGCTAATAGGGCAGAAAATATGAGTGTGAATTACCTACTAGATAGGTACTTAGCAAACAAAATAACAAAATTACCCAAGAAGCAAATAACCACAAGATCAATGAGTTATAATGTGATTATTATTAGGATATGTGAATAATTATATGTTTGTTTCCTTGTTAAGATGATCTTATCATGTGCTCAAGGAAGGGAGAGCAAAAAGCTTCCCAATTAGGTTCTTAGGGTTTTACCAATTTTGATTACGAAGGACATTAAAAATATATTTGGCAATAACAATTAGAATGGAAGAAAGATGGAATAAAACACAACAAATGATTAGAACAAGTGCCTTTAGATGAAATTAAAAATTGGGTATGGGGTTGAATTGATGGCTAAGTAATCTCCAAGGGAGATCGGAAGTAAAGACAATCCCCCTCCTTTGCTAGCCGAAGGAAAAATCAAGTCCTCATTCCAACTCTTGATGGGAACCTAAAAGAACAAGGAGGACAAAGCAATGCAAATCCTAGACTTGTTATGCATCAAGGGGATTAGTAAATGACTAAATATGATTAAATAAAAATGGAAATAAAGGAGGTACGAGGTATCCAAACATGTAACATAAGATTTAATGCAAGCAAGATGAAGACAATTCTTAACTTGTTACCTTAGACCCTTGTGAAGAGCCTCCTTCCACCAAGAGAGTGAATCCCACTCACATGAGCAAAAAGTGAAGTACACGAACACTAGAGTGAAATAAAAGAGTAGTATTA
Organism: Pseudotsuga menziesii; assembly: GCA_001517045.1. NCBI lineage: Eukaryota > Viridiplantae > Streptophyta > Pinopsida > Pinales > Pinaceae > Pseudotsuga > Pseudotsuga menziesii. The sequence goes on along the minus strand of LPNX010712623.1, from coordinate 1,020,442 downwards.
TTCAACCCCATAATGGATTCGACCTTCCATTTTATAGACTAAGGGAGCAAATTAGCCAAAGTGAAAGAGATTAAGAGTAGTTACTTGATGTGATGTTCCCAATGGGATTAGATGCTAAATCAATGGTCTAAATTTCATCTTTTACAACAATATTTATGAAATGAGACAAGTTGTCCTCCTTTAGAGGGGCGAATCTCTCTTGACCATGTCAATAATAGTAAAATAATGCCAAATACCATGTGACTCCTTAAAACCATGAGTAAAGTTGAAACCATGTGCTAGTACCATGAGCTATCAACCCAAGGCAAGTTGTTGGTCAATCAAACCTCCTTTAGTCAAATCATTGAGTGAAATGATCCATCCACGAGCAAGGGTCGATCCATGTGAGAAGTAGTAATCAAGGGCTAAGATCTAATCATCAAGCTAAGTCTCACCATGTTTGGCGAATTTTCGCCTTGAAATTCGAAAATCGTCGTTTTTTTTGTGTTGGGCAATTTTAATCGTTGAAGTTCGTCGATCTCAAACACGGTTTCAAATTTATGGTTTGACGAACTCAAATGCAAATAAATTCGCCATAAAATCCAACGAATTTATTTAAAAAACGATAAAAAATCATTGGAAAACATTTTCGCCAGTAAATGTAAACCCTAGCCTCCCTTTGACCTCCACGGGATATTCCTCCTCCATTTATTGGAATTGTTCATTCTGCGTAGGAAAGCCACTGATATTCACTGCTATTGTGCACTATGCAGCGTGCTAATGCTCGTGAACTCAAATTGTGATAGCTCGAAGTGTTTGCGAAGGCCATCGTCTGCCATTGTTTCAGCTTTCATCATCATCACCCGTGATTGTAGCCGCTATTCGGAGAGGACCGAGTCTCCAGTCACTAGAGGGAAGAGTACAGACTCCAATTCATTATTCCAGTCGCCTTGAGTCCCTAGGGCAGAGTGTAGAGTCTCAGACTCCGTCTCTAGTCTCCAACTCTCCCATCACTCCAATCTTGAGTCTCCAAACTATTGCGTGGTTGCTAGTGATCAGTCTCTCCCAGACAATGGAGTCGTGGACATGTCGAGTTCAAAATTTCAAGGAATTTCGAACTTCATCTTTTTGGGATCGTCACCAGTAAACTGTCCAGTGTCATTTGCAAGGTTCAAAACTTCATAGTTCAAGCTTCAAGGTCGGCCAACAACAACTTCCAAAGATCCAGGTGCTACTCCAAGTTTCAAATTTTTTATTCATTCATTATTTTATAGATTTACACTTAACTTTGAAAAGTTGACTTTGTAGGAGACTAAGAGTAAAAATGTAAGTCAGTAACCTGTTTAAAATTTAATGTTTGGTTATCCTCTTTGAGTCTATGATTGTGGGCTATTGGCTATTTGGTATCCAATTGGTATCGAGGTCATTATTTCTATCATTGTTGCCCTGTTTAATGTTCATAGTTTAATGAACATAATGAATTTTCAATTTTATTGAAATTTTTTATATATTTTTTAATTTCCATATTTTTTAGTCATTCAAACTTAATGTCGATTTTTATGCCAATTTTTATCTCCAAAATTTCAAGTGTCGATTTTTTGCCGAATTTCAAGGTCATCGAACTCGAACGAGGTGACTTAGTCATCAAGTGAGATAGAGGCATGATGATCCCAATAAGCCTTAACATGTTTGCCAAGGTGCCAAATCATCCAGAAGTGCCTCAACATGTGTGCCCAAGTGCCACAGACACAAATCAACCTCTATTGTAGTAATGTAGTAATCCTCATGAAAAATAGTAAAGTGCACCTCAACATCAAAATATAACATAATGTGCATTCAGATAGTCTCTAGTAATAGTATGTGCCTCAACTTAGACTAACAAACTGTAAAAACCGTAGTAATATTCTGTATTAGTTTGCCAACCTGCTGAAAATGCCTGTAAACCCCCTTGTCGGCTTAAAATGACTGAAATTGGAGGTTGTTGGGAAATTTGGGGGTATCGCTGGATAGAAGAGCCAAATGGGTGCCAAAAAGACCAAGTCGTTGTGCATTTAGAGGTTGGATCAAAACCATGCATGTTCATGAAATTTGTGGGTTGCTCATTGCTACTATTCGAGTGACCCCTGTAGATCTGACCAAACTGGAAGGGTTTCGTAACATGCAACTATGTAGATTGGAAGTAGGGCCAAATGTGCATACACATCCATAAATGAATATGGAAAATACTGAGAGTGTCAAACCCATGCATGTTCATGAAAACCAAAACTATAGAACACTAAGCAATTTAGGCACCACCTTATAGAACTGATTGATCTATGACAGTAGTGATCAATCTGATGGAAAACCTAAATAAGTGGCCAAATGGGTATTGAAATATGTGCTGAGAATGGATAGATCCCATGTACACAAAATTTATGATATTAGCCTCTCAATGAATGGGACTGGCCACCGACCAACTGGCATTATTCTTGATATATCTGATAATGGCAAGCTGATGATACTGCACTGTACTATAAGAATGTCATTGGTGGACAAGTAGGAGTATACATAGATGCAATTGTTCATACAAGTGAGTCATCATATTGTTAAAATGACTGAAATTGGAGGTTGTTGGGAAATTTGAGGGTATCGCTGGATAGAAGAGCCAAATGGGTGCCAAAAATACCAAGTCGTTGTGCATTTAGAGGTTGGATCAAAACCATGCATGTTCATGAAATTTGTGGGTTGCTCGTTGCTACTATTCGAGTGACCCATGTAGATTTGACCAAATTGGAGGAGTTTTCTAACATGCAACTATGTAGATTGGAAGTAGGGCCAAATGGGCATCCAAATCCATCAGTGAATATGGAAAATACTGACTGTGTCAAACCCATGCATGTTCATGAAAACCAAGACTGCAAAACACTAAGCAATTTAGGCACCACCCTATAGAAGTGATTGATCTGCGACGATAGTGATCAGTCTGATGGAAAACCTAAATAAGTGGCCAAATGGGTATCAAAATATGTGCTGAGAATGGATAGATCCCATGTACAACAAAAATAATGATATTAGCCTCTCAGTGAATGGGACTGGCCACCGACCAACTGGCATTGTTCTTGATATATCTGATAATGGCGAGCTGATGATACTGCGCTGTACTATAAGAATGTCATTGGTGGACAAGTAGGACTATACATAGATGCAATTGTTCATACATGTGAGTCATCATATTGTTAATCATGACAAACATGATGATATATTCTAGAACCATAGATCTTTTCAAATAAATTCCTAAGATAGATGGTTTAAAGAAACCAATACCATAACAACATCAAAGTATTTACAAGGACTATTGTCTTCTTCGGGGTGGATATAGATGACTCAACCAAGTTTGGACAAGTGAGGTGGGATTCAATCAACTGACTGACTCAAAATGAAGGATAAAGGGTTCCTCTATAAGTTTCATCAGTAGTATGAACAATAGGGAAATGTCTTAATTAGAGAGTGTGTTTTGAGGTTCCTTTCCCCTTTGTTCCCAACAGTAGCATTTCCATTTATTTCTTTTCTTTTTCGTTTGCATATGATTAATCGATTGAAAGGTACTCCTCAGGCCTTGGTTTTACACCTTTCAGGATATGAGTGATGACACAAACTTAGCTCTGCCGTCGGCAAGTGTGGATAGCCCCAACAAAGTTGACTCAGTAAAGCTGATAATGCAAGTAGGCCTTGCCCTTCTGCCAGTCAAGCGTCCATAGCCTTGATAGGGATTACCTATCCTTCCAACCTCTAGCCCTTTTATTGCTAGGGATTTTTTTTGGATCTCAGGAGAAGGCATTGAGAATTTTTTTGGATCTCAAGAGAAGGCATTGCTCAATTTTATTTCTTCTTGACTATTGATAGCTGGCCACAAGGATCTACCGAAAAGAGTCTCGTATTGAGGATTCGCTACACCACAACAAACCCAAGCCACAAGGAAAACATGGAGGCACACATGTTGAATTGAGTTATAGAGGGGGAGAGCAAGAGTCAATCTATCAATTTCAAACCCTTGGGATGCAGACCAAAATATTAAGTGATATCGATGAAATCCGAGTGGCTTTCCCACATCCTTTAACTTTTTAATCTGTGCGATCAAGCTCTAACTATGATTCTTTAAGACAAGAAATTTCATCATCTTTATGAACGATAACCTTTTCATCTTTGAGGTACCTTTAATGTCTTCTGATGAGGGTGCTTTTGAGCATGACTAATATCCTGCAATGTTATCCAAAGTTACATATATTATGTCAACGAATATATCGTCGAGGGTCTAGAATGTAACTTATTGACAATGGCAAAAGTAC
>LPNX010712623.1:1004426-1015459 GCA_001517045.1 Pseudotsuga menziesii | reverse complement strand
TATATATATATATATATATATATATATTAAAAACACACGATCTTGCAAGAAAAAAATAATGACACAAATAAATAACATTTTAGAAGGAAAACCATGTCTATATCATTGATTACATATGCAACTGTGTATCTTTTTAAAAGTGGGTAAAAACCAATTATTAAGCCCATCTGTGAGACCCACGACCCTCTTGGCCGCTCACATGGGCCCACAAAAAAAAGAATTGACGCTGAAACGCCAACCGTACAAGCCGAAACTCTGCCTAAACGCTGATATTTGTACTGTACGACATTTCACAATCACAAAACAGCTTACGATACAGTTGCTGCTGTTTCAACAGAGTTTCGTACTGGTTTCGGCATTTTGTACCAGACATGTAGGACACATAACTCTTTGATATTTTTTGATATTAAATAGATGTAGGAAATTAGGAATTACAAGGGACCCACCTATTGCTAGTGAAGGTAGATACTTGAACCCTATATCTTTTAATTTTTAAATAATATCCTTTTACAAAAATCCGCTATATATTTTCAAATTCGATTTATAACCTTGATGTTTTTTCTTCCACTTTTCTTAATACCTATTTGGTAGCTTTATTTATTTTCAGAAGTTAAGGTAATCAGACGTCCCTTTTATGGATTCTTTCTAAACAAAGTCTACTCATTTTATTTAAATTTTATATAGATGAGCACTTATATACAATGTATGGATAGTGATGAGATTTTGACTTTGAATTTTTGAATGCTATAGGGAGCTAAACAAAAAGTTCTATATGATTTGCCATGCTGGTTGTTTCCATTACGGTATCAACAGAGATTCCAACATAAGCAGTCATTTCCTATGGGGGTGTGAAAAAGTTCAGGAGAAACGACATACTCACTAAGACCAATCTATGGAAAAATTTGAGCATTTTGGAGGAAGATCCCAACCAAATCATGCTCCATTATTAGATTACCCTTGTTGGGGTCATGGAGCTCTTGTATGATGATGATGACCATGTATGGTCCTTGATGTGCTATGGAACCCTTGAACATGCCCTTGCTTGATGAAGAAGCCCATGATGACCTGGAACCCCTGATGAAGACCCTAATGCTCTTGGTAATGGTCTTGGAGCCCACTACTTGCACATGGCATGGTTAGATAGCATGGCGATGTGGTCTAATGAAGTCATGGAACCTTGTGAAGACCTTGATGCCCATTGCTTGCACTTGATGTAGGCACCCACACACATATTGGCTTGATACTGAAGTTGACAGTGGTCCATGTGGTGACAAGCTTGAAACCCATGATGGCACCTTGCACATGACATGCCATTGAAAGCCCTAATGGCTTGATGCAACCCTATGACGATGTGGAGGACACCCTAACTTGGTGGAGTTTAACCAAACCCTAAGGGTTGACTATTAAAGATGACTTGTGGACAAGTTTGACTTTAAAGGATGTTGGTATGACAGAATAAAAACAAAAATAAAAATAACAGATGTAACCTGTGGACAAACCTTTAATGATAAGGTTGACTTTGAAGTATTCTTTTGACAAAATAAAAGAAATGACAAGTCGGCTCAGTCAATTTTTCATAAAAAATAAATGTAGGTCGGCTCCAAATTATATGAAAAAACCACTATAAATACCCTATCAAACTTCATTTTGAAAATACAATTTTGGATGCCCTCTGAGGTCTTTTCATGGACTGAGGCAAACATACTGTGGAAATTCGTGGAATTAGCAGCAGCAGTCAACAAATTGTTTTGCAACAACAAACTGTTTGGGGTTTTGATATTTGGAAAGAATCTTAAAGTCTTTTCTTCTGAATTCGGGTATATAACAGAGGGAGCAGCAGTGGTGGAGTGTAATGAGTGTACAATCCACATTATTGCAGCAGCAAACACCTTGTCTTAAGAACATCTGTGGAGTGAACTGTTTTCTGTGGCCTAATGACTGAGGTAAATTCGGAACAGCAGTGGCTGCAATTTTTTGCAGACCCGAAATTGCAGAGAAGGTAAACTTTTTGCAGAAGCAGACAAATTTGTGAAGACTTTTTGGGAGCAACAGAAATTTTTTTGGTCTTTATCTATGCAAATCCGAGAAGATGCTGAAGATAGACCTTGCTGATTAAAGGAGAACTCGTGGACTGAGGCAGCAGTACATTACAATATTTTACAGTCTTATCTTCTCTGATGTTTGGGCATGAACAGTTCGCTGAGCATTGGGCAGCAGATCTGAGGAAGGATTTCCACAGTCCATACACCAGTCCTGAAATTCCAATACAAACAGTCTGAATATTTTTGGGGCCAATTTTTTTGTGGTTTTCTTATCTTGAACAATAATCAGTTCTTCTTGGCATGTTAAAGTCTGTGGAGTGTAGCAGGTAGCTACAATGACAATTTTGAAGAAAAATAATGATGGTTGAAGTCTTTTCTAAAATTATGAGTAGTGACTTATATGCACAGTCATGTACAACCAACAAAAGGTTTTTGACTGAGCATAGCCTTGGATGGCGTAATAAGACATTGATATGATGATTGACAATGTACAGTGACATTCACAACCAGTCTCCAAGCTTGTCTGAGGTTGACTACTGAATTATGATCAGCATGCACGCAAAACAAGTCCAAGCTTGCAAACCCAAGGTAGCAATAAAAGTGGTAAGTCCTAGAAATGGAAGTATTGGGGTTTGTTTGTTTTGTCTGTTTTATTGCAAGTCTGTGTGTTTAGGGTTTCTTCAGTATTGACATGCACAGTTGAGTGACAAACGGGTGATGAGGCTTGAATAAAGCTCATCCTTAGCATAGAAAGAGTTCACTTTATCTACAACAGTCTCTTAGGGTTAAGATTATCCTCAGTAGCAGCTTGAGTAAGGTCAAGTATACAGTGACATGATTGCATAAGTATATACAATGGTGTATCGATGAGGATGACGGTGCCTTGATGCCTATTGCTTGTTACCTTATGTTGATGTTGATATGATGATATGATGTGCTGTATAATGATGAAGTTGCATACTATAAAGTGATGATAAAAGTCAGCTATAACATGCATAGTTGAAGTCTGACACAAATCCTATGATGATGGACACTTGTGTATATGGATGATGACACTATATTTGATGCTTATGAGTTGTTGGTGAACATGATGCTTGAGAAACATGAAAGCAAACTAGATGATGGGGAGTCCTTTGTGCTTGATATGATCCCTAAACAATAAAACTAATGATCAGTGAAAGCACCTGTTTGATGACTAAGCAAGGTCCTGTTGCAGAGTTGATGCTCTTCTTATCAGTTGATGCCGATACTAGTCGAGGAGATTGTTGTCTTCCATGTACAATTAAGAAAGATCAAATTACAAATATTCTTGTGTTTGTTGATGTGATGATTGTATGGTTGATTTAGCTCATGAGTTTGATTATGCAATTGATGACATAATGATTGATATGCTTTAACTGATTAAAAGAAGGTAAAAAGTTTATAATTGCTTTCACACTGATTCACCCCCCTCTTAGTGTGGCCATTGTGTCCAACAACCTGGGATTTGAGATGAACAATACCGTAGATAGCTTGCAAGTTGATTTTTTCTCCATTTTAAAATCTCTTGATGGTGATGAATTCAATGATTTGGTCCTCTAGATCTCTTTGTTGATGTTTACTAGCACTCTCCCTCTCATTCCCCCACAACTACAAAGTGAAATGAGCAAAAAAAAAAAAACCACAAACGCCACTTTAAAGGCGGCTTTCGGGCACCTGGGCGATTTCTCAGGTCATGGCGCATTTTTTCCTCAAAAAATCGCAATTTTTCCTAAACCGCGTGATTTCCGATTTTTCCTCAAAACTCGCGATCTCTTTGGGCTGAAAAATCAGCACCTAGAAAAAATCACAATTTTTTTGCATGGTTCCAATTTTTTTGGCGAAATTTTCAGTAATGGTTACAAATATTGGCAATAAATCATCCACATAATGAGGCTAACCCAACAACGATATATCGCCCAATATTTAAACCAAAAATTTTGGCCATCTTTTGTCGATTTTTCATGATAAATCGACGATATTTTAGAAAATATCACGATGTTTTGGAAAATATCGCCTTGCTAATAAATAATACATGGAATTTAGGAAATAATGTTGCAGGATGGATTTGTGACATTGTTATTAGAATTGGACTGAAACAAACCGGTCTAGTGGAGTAATAATCGGTAATATTAAATTCTTAAAGTAAAAGTGGCATGCTCCTTATCTTTCATTTTCTCTCCCTTTACTTAAATTTTTAACATTACCATTAATTGTTTCAGATGTTTGAAAGTGGTTCTAACCTCATCAGACTTCATATGCAAAAAGTAGAATTTTAGGTCCCATCAAAATTCAATAGACTTAATGGTTTTTAGGATTTCAAGATTGCGAAGTTTCCACTAGATTCTATCATGTATGAGGGTATGGGATTGGCATTTAATCAAGCACATCAACCACTCTATGTAACTTGATGTTATTGGTGTTGATTGTTGAACTCCTGAGACATGACGTTAATAAAATTGTACTCTTCACTCAAGCAAAATTACTTATTAAGCATGGGGAGTTTTTTCTGTTAGTTTTTGATAGCTCGGTGGCACTCCTGCATCAGGTGCCTAGGTGCAGGGGTTATTAATTTGGAGTCTCATTTATATTCTGAAAGTGACTTTAGTAATGTGTTTTTTTTTTTTTTATTAAAGTACCTTTTTGATGTGACTTTATGATTTAAAAGTGAGTTTCACTTTATTATGTTTTTAAAGTGACTTTAAGTCATAAAGTGTACTTTTAAATATTTAGGGTGATGTGACTTTTCAAAAAGAAAAATTTGTTGTAAAGTTCACTTAGGAGATTTAAGTGAATGAGAGATTAGATCCCAGCCTTAGATCTCTTGGCCAAGATCTAATCTCGACCGTTGAAGGTGAAAAGTCATGAGAATAACCCTAATAGGGTAAATAAAGTGCATGAGACTTCATTTGGCACATTTCATTCAAGAGAGATTTCTTGAGTGGCTCGATTTTCAAGAGAGGAGCTTGGAGAGAAGTGTGAGAAGCACATTTTTGCAGGAGATTGCTAAAGAAATTGAGAGGAGGGCTCGATTTTCAGGACAGCTGAGAGAGAGATTCACAGGTTGCACAGAAATCGAGGAGGAGTACAGGAGCATTAAATGCTGGCACAGAAATCGAGGAGGTGTATTGCTGCACAGAAATCGAGGAGAGGTATGGCCTGCATTTAATGCTGTGCGGCTGCATTTATTTGCACAGAAATCAAGGAGAAGTATGGCTGCATTTATTGCTGTACGGCTGCATTGATTTTTGCACAGAAATCGAGGAGGGTACGGCTGCATTAATTGCTGTACATTCTGGCACAGAAATCGAGGTGCTGTACAGCTACATTAAATGTTGTACGGTCTGGCACAGAAATCGAGGCAGAGTTAAATGCTGGTTTTGACACATTTTTCGAGAAGAAAATAGCACGGAAACCGAGACAGATTTCTGGGTTGAAGATAAGTTGATTTTTTACTGTAAAAATTGATGTATGATTTTTCCTGAATCTCAATAAAATTTCTCTTGCATGCTGGTTTTCCCCAGGGGTTGAGGGGGTTTTTCCAGGGTCTATTTTGACCAAAATACTGTGTCTTTAAATGTGTTACAGTCTGCTGCTATTTATGTTTTTCCGCTGCTAAATGTGCTTTATAAACAGTATATCAGCCTACAGGATAGTTCCATTGAATGGTTAATAAATGTGCTTGTTTGTGGTTTACTGTTGAGGCCTGATATTGATGGTTTATGAAGTGTTTGACAAAATCTGTATGTGAACAGAGGTCTGATTTTTAACATGGTATCAGAGCTGGGGCTCTGAGATTTTAGTAGACTGTTGGGCAGCAGAGAAGTGCTGTTTTTTTAAGATACTAGTGCATGTGAAGTAACAGCTGTCTGTTAATATTTTTTTTGCTGAGAGTGAGCAGAGAAGTGTTGGTTCAGTACAGCTGATATTTTTGGTCAAAGAAGACAGAGTGTGCCTTGTTGGAAAAAGAGCAGAAGAGAATGATGGCTTGCATCCGGTATGAAGATAGGTTGGAAGGGATTTCCAACTACTTACAGTGGAAAGCACGGATGACAGCTGTTCTCAAGGAAAACAAGTTATGGGCCTTTGTTAGTACCACAGTGGCTCCTCCCACAGCTACTCCTATAGCCCTTGACATACATGAGGTGAAGGAGGCCAAAACGCAGAGATTGCTTCTGGATGGTGTTCGAGATCACCTCATCCCACATTTGGCAGAGAAACTAACTGCTAAGGGGATGTGGGATACTTTAAAAGGTTTGTATGAGAACAAGAATGAAAATCGTAAAATGGCCCTAAAAGATAAGCTTCATGGCACTAAGATGGTGAGAGGTGAGAATGTAGCCTCTTACCTCACTAGACTTAGACAGATAAAAGATGAATTGAGTGCAGTTGGTGAGGTGATTCCTGATCCTGAGCTAGTGCGGATATCCCTGAAGGGCTTCACTAAGGAGTGGGACGTGTTCGTGAAGTGTGTAGTTGGCAGAGAGAACTTTCCCTCTTGGGAAAGACTATGGGATGATTTTACTCAGGAGGAGATCCGAGAAGGGAAGACTGAGCAGGTTGCTGATGAAGAAAATGTGGCCCTTTCAGCTAAGGGTAGAAAGAAAAAGGGTGGCTCGAGCAGTGGAGCCAAAGACTTGAGTAAAGTAAAATGCTTTGCTTGCCAGAGTTATGGTCACTATGCTGGGTAGTGTCCCAACAAGAAGAAGAACAAGAAGAAAGAAGAGCCTGAGAAAGCCTCTTCAGCTGAAGTGGGAGATTTTGCGAAGGAATTCGAGAGGGAATTCTCGCTCGTCTCAATTCTTTCAAACAGTAGTGTAGCAAAGAGTTTGGATACTGGAGCATGGTACATAGATAGTGGAGCAGCACGCCATATGACGGGGACACGAGCAGTGTTCCGAGAGTTGACAGATCATGACAGAGTTATACTGACTGAGGATGGGTATGCCGACACCCATGCAGTAGAAGGAGTTGGAAAAGTCCTATTCCAACTCGAGTCTGGTGGTTATCTGGAGGTTGGCGATGTGTTGTTTGTTCCAGAGCTGAAGAGGAACTTGGTCTCAGTTTCAGCTTTGGAGGATGACGGATATGCGGTTCTTCATGTGAGTGGGCATGTTTATATATATCCGGTGAGTGGGGGCCTGGGTGCAGCGAGTTTGCTTGGAATCCGTGATGGCCGGATGTACCAAGTTTTGGGGCATCCGGTGGATGGTGAGCCTGGTGAGAGATCAGACTCAGTGGTAGCAGCAATGGCTGTCAGTGTGGAGGATTCATCCAACTCTGTGAGGAAACAGAGTTGGTATGATATGGTTCTTCAGGATGAGCAGGAGAGTGAGGAGAACTCTCAGTTCAGAGTTGTCAGACGGAGACCTTCAGCAGCTGATCCAGTGCCGAGATCTGATAGGCATTCAGATTTAGCAGGAGCTTCAGTTATTGGAGGGAGAGATCCAAGTGGAGCTGATGACAGTAGTACCTCCCTCGCTAAGAGGGAGTGTTAGTTTTTGATAGCTCGGTGGCACTCCTGCATCAGGTGCCTAGGTGCAGGGGTTATTAATTTGGAGTCTCATTTATATTCTGAAAGTGACTTTAGTAATGTGTTTTTTTTTTGTTTATTAAAGTACCTTTTTTATGTGACTTTATGATTTAAAAGTGAGTTTCACTTTATTATGTTTTTAAAGTGACTTTAAGTCATAAAGTGTACTTTTAAATATTTAGGTGATGTGACTTTTCAAAAAGAAAAATTTGTTGTAAAGTTCACTTAGGAGATTTAAGTGAATGAGAGATTAGATCCCAACCTTAGATCTCTTGGCCAAGATCTAATCTCGACCGTTGAAGGTGAAAAGTCATGAGAATAACCCTAATGGGGTAAATAAAGTGCATGAGACTTCATTTGGCACATTTCATTCAAGAGAGATTTCTTGAGTGGCTCGATTTTCAAGAGAGGAGCTTGGAGAGAAGTGTGAGAAGCACATTTTTGCAGGAGATTGCTGAAGAAATTGAGAGGAGGGCTCGATTTTCAGGACAGTTGAGAGAGAGATTCACAGGTTGCACAGAAATCGAGGAGTACAGGAGCATTAAATGCTGGCACAGAAATCGAGGTGTATTGCTGCATAGAAATCGAGGAGAGGTACGGCCTGCATTTATTTGCACAGAAATCGAGGAGAAGTACGGTTGCATTTATTGTTGTACGCTTGCATTAATTTTTGCACAGAAATCGAGGAGGGTACGGCTGCATTAATTGTTGTACGGCTGCATTAAATTTCTGTACAGTCTGGCACAGAAATTGAGGTGCTGTACGGCTGCATTAAATGCTGTACGGTCTGGCGCAGAAATCGAGGCAGAGTTAAATGCTGGTTTTGACACATTTTTCGAGAAGAAAATAGCACAGAAACCGAGATAGATTTCTGGGTTGAAGATAAGTTGATTTTTGACTGTAAAAATTGATGTATGATTTTTCCTGAATCTCAATAAAATTTCTCTTGCATGCTGGTTTTCCCCAGGGGTTGAGGGGGTTTTTCCAGGGTCTATTTTGACCAAAATACTGTGTCTTTAAATGTGTTACAGTCTGCTGCTATTTATGTTTTTCCGCTGCTAAATGTGCTTTATAAACAGTATATCAGCCTACAGGATAGTTCCATTGAATGGTTAATAAATGTGCTTGTTTGTGGTTTACTGTTGAGGCCTGATATTGATGGTTTATGAAGTGTTTGACAAAATCTGTATGTGAACAGAGGTCTGATTTTTTACATTTTCTACGTTATTTTAACGATTGGATTAGGAAGTTTCATCAAAATTGTAAGGTGTTGAGTCATTGACTAATGTCCTTGGAGGATCAATTTTGAGATTTGAGGTAGGGGCAAGGACTAGAGCCTAGAGGAGGGGGGCATATGGTGTTATTAATGGATAGAATGCCAATATAGGTACCCTATGAAAAACTATTGAGATACATCAATAGCACATTGAAGTTAGAGGAGGGAGGCATAGGGTGCTATTGATGAATAGGATCCCAATATAGGAACCCTATGAAAAGCAATTGAGATACATCAATAGCACAATTGAACTAATGACAATATGAGATACAGTGATTATCTTTTTTTGGTGATCCATGAGTCAAGGACTTGGGATCTAGGATACGATTCATTTTTATGCATGATGTATCACTAGACGTCTTATACATCTTATATATTGGTTTTCCTTCCATATTCATTTGGCAATGTGTTTATTTGATGTTCTTGTTTCTTTAAATGTTTAAAAATTGAAAAAAAAAGAATATCTTTGTATTTTTAAGTTTTCCAATATATTGTCGATGTTTGCCAACATTTTCGCTAATAAATCCAATAATTTCTTTTTGAACCCTCGGCGATATATTTAGAAAGTTGAAAAAAAAAAAAAAATTGTATTTTTTAAGTTTGCCGACATTTTTGCTGATAAATATTATAATTTCTTTTGGACCCTCGGTGATATATTCGTTGAAACGATATTTGTAACATTGCTCACGCCCCTCTGCCTCTCTGGATCACTGTCTCAGGATTCACACCTCTTCAATGGACTACACACCCACTGCTTTGGAATTTTCCCACATTGTCTTGTGAATGAATTATGTGTTCTGAACTGGATCGATCTGACTTAGAAGCAGTCTCTGCCTCAGATCTAATTTCCCTTTGCCTCAGATAAGATATGCCTAATCTATCTCAGATCCAAACTCTCTCTCTCTCTCTCTACAAGGCTTCACCCTGTCCTCTCAAGAATGCATGCACTAATTTGCCCTCCTCTTTGGATACCAAAATCTCACAAGTGATCATCGATGTTTTCCACTTGAATAGCTTTTTCTAATCCGTCAGTGCAATTAGGGTTCCAAAACCCTAATTTGAGGTTCATGCACAAATCACACAAGTGCATTAAAAAATGCAAGCATGCAGTGCAATGTGCAAATATCATGCACATGCATCATGCAACCTCCATGGACATGCACACCTCATCATGCACCTCACCCAACAACATGAGAAACTTACCACTGCACTCCTCATATCCAACCAAAAGAAGTCATAGAATCTCTACATGTCTTCACTTTAGAAAGTGGCAACAAGGAAGGTCTTCTATCATTGCATGTGTCCTTGCATGCTAGAAACTTTAAACATGAAGCCAAATGTATTAATGTGATTTTCCTAAGTTTAGACTTAGGAAAATATATTAATTAATCTAATTTGATTTTGACTTAATTGAATCACTTTTATAAAGTGAAAAGTGAAATAATTTAAGTAATGGCTAATCTAATCTTGGCCATTGATCTCACCGGAGGATCACATCCATTGATCCATAGTGTGGGTTAGGGTTTTTGCTTAGCCATTGAGTTAAAAGAAGATTTGGTGGAGAGGACACAAAGACAAACAAAAAAGTCAAAGAGAGAAGTTTGTAGAGAAGACGAAGGAGCACTCACCTCGAGGATTCGTCGTGTTACTAAGCAGAGCACAAGGTTGTACTGGATGACACGCAAGGAGGTCGTAGGCAACAAAGGGAGTTCGTACATCAGCCGTACGAATTTTGTACAGCTGACACAGAGGGTCGTACAACTGCGCAGAGGGCCGTATTGTTTGTTAGGCTTCCTTAGTGATTTTTGCAGAGGTTCTATTTTTCCATGTTTGGGTGTGTTGAACCACTGGATTGTATTTGTTCCATATCTTCATAATAAAATTTCATATCTGACTGCTGCACTGGTTTTCCATACCCAAAACACAGTGTCTATATTAATGTGATTGTTCTTGATGTTTCTTAGTATTTACTTTTCGTTGCATTACTAGTAAAAGAAACTCATGTGTGGTTATCAGTAGAATTTAAAATATATTGTTTAGCCCTAGTTTGAGTTTTAAAGGAAAATTTACATTGTATGAGAGCTTTGTTGAGCTAAATTTGAGAAACTACAGAAGTATTGTTAGATCGGGGGCAGATCTATTGAAGACACAAATCTAAAGTTCA